>JZKD02S2359994.1:180625-220698 GCA_000966675.3 Picea glauca
ATTTTGTAATAATGGGAAATAGGTTGAGAGAAAAGTGGATCTGTAATAATGAGATGGTTATCTTATCTTCAAGGATCTCATGTATAAAAGAGAGTGCTCTCTCTTCATGAAAATTCAATTAGGATGTAATTAGAATTAGAGTAGTCATTAATGATAGTCATTAGGATTTGAAAGAGAAAGGGATTATTCTGTTATGAAGATTGATTTGATTATTGAATGTAACATTGTTTCATTGGTGAGAGCTCTCATGTGTTGTTGTGCCATTCAAATATTCACATGTTGTACTTGCTTTTCTTTCATGTAGTTCTCCATTTCTAGATTAATTTCCTTCACACAATTTCCCATTCCTAGATTAATTTCATTTACGCAACTAGATTAATTCAATTCCAAGTCATGCGTTAGATTAATGATTCAATTTCAGTCGTGTGTTAGATTAATGATTCAATTTCAGTCACGTGTTATATTAATGATTATATTTTAGTCGTGTGTTAGATTAATGATTTAATTTCAGTTGTAGCTTAAACATTAGATTAGATTAGTCTCGCTTCAATCTTGCATATACTTTGTGTGTGCTTCGTCAGTTTACGAACCCCGGGTTGACAAATTAGACAGTTGGGAAAGTACTACAACTCAATTAATACAACATTAGTTCGGCCCAATATAATGTCTGATGTTCCCTTATCATGATTGTTGTTCATTTTGATGTTCATTTGAATAGAACGATTGTTGTTCCTTTTGTCACAATTGTTGTTCCTTTTGTTGTTCATTTGAACGGAACGACTGTTGTTCCTTTTGTTACGATTGTTGTCCCTTTGCAGGGGTTGCATCTCTAGAGGACGGGTATTGAAAACAGAAGGTAAGAACCTACGTAGGCGACAAGTAAAACACCTATGCCATCGCCTACCTTTGGATGATGCATAGAGGTTATATTTTAGGACATCTTTAGAGCCCAACATTTTGGCGTCGTTGTCGGGGAAGCACGATGGATTGAGGTATTAGTTTATTTTTCATTTTAATTCATGCAAGTGTGATCTAAACGTGTTTTTAAGGAGTCGTAGAAGCTCGTGACATGAGACTTCTCATGTTATCCCTACCAACTAGGTAAAAGTAGTTTCATTTTTTGCAAATTTCAATTTATGCAAGAGTGTTTAATTTTTGCAAGTGTGATCTAGACATGTTGGTAAGGGGACATAGAATCTCGTGAGAGGAGACTCCTCATGTTCTCCCTACCAACTAGGTAGAAGTAGTTTCAATTTCTGCAAATTTCAATTCATGCAAGACTAGTTTTAATGTTTGCAAGTGTGATCTAGACATGTTGGTAAGGGGACATAGAAGCTCGTGAGAGGAGACTCCTCATGTTCTCCCTACTAACTAGGTAGAAGTAATTTCAATTTCTGCAAATTTCAATTCATGCAAAAGTAGTTTTAATTTGTGTGATCTACAAGTGTTGGTTCTAAGGTTCATAAAGTTGCTTCAGTGTAGATTCCTCACTGTCCCTACCAACTATAAAAAACATTTTAATTTCCGCAACTGTGAAGAGTAATTTTTTTTTTCTGTTTCAGTAAGAGTGTTTTTATTCAAGTTTTTTTCATTTAAATTTCAGTTTTGGGTGTTGTAAGAATCCTTTTTTTTAACATGATTTAACAATGAATTTAAGATTGGAACAGCTTACACATATCCTAGCAAAAGTAGGGGTCTCCTCTTCTCTGGAAGAGGAGATCTTGACAATAGTTGAAAGCTTATTCACTCCTCCCGAGGCAAACGAAGAATCAACATATGAAGAACCTTGCATGTTTAATGAAGAATCATTAGGTGCGCAAGAGGGTGAGGAGGACAACAAGGAGCTGCAACATGATCTGAGTAAGACAAATTACACCTACGAAAGCCTGATCGAACGCTGGTTTCAAGCAAGTACTAGGTTAGATTCATTTATCTTTTCTTTTTCTTTTTTTAATTTACAGTTTCAACCGCTAATTTCACACATTCATACGTATTCCCGACTATCAATTGCTAAACTGAAAGATAACATTTTTGTATTACTGGTGTGTGCATGGCTACATTGGTTATTTGATTACATGTAACTAATCTCTCATTTTTAATTAGCGTAGAGTAGGTAGGGTAAATGAATAAAACCATGCTTTTGTTTTCCAGTTTTTGTTTCGAATAAGTATGCTCTCTTCGAATAAGGAATGACTATGGGATGTTTTGATGAATGTTTTGGTATTGTTGAAGATCTAAACAAAATGTTTAAATCAATTTTTTTCTTCAGTTTTCAAAATTATTTTGTCACCATTTGCTAAAATAATTTTATTCAGTTTGATTTGTCTCAAATGCTAAAAAAATTTCTAGTTTTATTTAAAATAAAATAAAAACAAATAATATATATATATATATATATATATATATATATATATAGAAAAAAAAAATGCAGAAATTGAATTGATGATATCTCACAAACCGGAAACTGGGTTCTCTTGATTTTTGGATAGAAAGTGAATAATAGTATGACGAATAAACCCAATAAATTGAAGCTCAATCCAATACACGGTTTTCGAGAAAATCAACATCATCACTTCCAACCATTTCTTTGATATTTCTAGATTTGTGCATCAGATGGCTCTAAGTTTTGGCGTGTAGAAGTATTGGGACCATAAGAACCTTCCCACGAAATTTCAGCCAAACCCAATACACGGTTTTCGAGAAAATCAACATCATCACTTCCAGCCATTTCGTTTATATCTCGAGATCCGTACATTAGATGGCTCTAATGTTTTGCGTGCAAACGTATTGGGACCATAGGAACCTGCCCACAAAATTCCAGCCGAATCCAATATATATTTTGTGAGAAAATCGTCTCTGAAGTTTGTTGTAGCAGCTTGCAACAAAAACAATAGTAATAAAAAAACATTTGAATGCAATATCACATTAATAAGAACTAGGCATAATATATCCGATTTTATGGGATGAGGTTATGAGGTCAAATCCCATCCACGCCACTCTTTATGCCATATTTTCAGTGATTTAATGATTTGGCAATGATCTGTTAGTTATGTGTTTTAGATGCTTTGTTTTCCATTTTTTTTCCAGTTAGTATCATTTCTATTTTTATTTTTATTTTTATTTTTTTTACTTTTTTGCATTTTCCTTTGATATGTAAAACAAAAATAAAATAAAAACGATGAAACCATAAAAAAATATTTCATTTGTTTTATTAAGAAAAAAAATAAAAACTAATAAATAAAACCATACAAAGGAAGATTATTATGAAAATGAAAAATGTATGGATAAAGAAGTTCTTGTTATTTGTTCCGGTTTTACTTCGTGTTGTATGTGGTCGAACGGGTAATGGTATATACTCATATCATGATGATAAAAGTGTTCCATAAACTCTTTAAGTGCAAGCGTGCACAAAAGAGCACATTTGGATCCCTGTACAATTGCATACAAGCGATACTGCCAATACAAAAATTTGAAAACAAATCAAATATTCTAAAAATAAAAATTTGCAAATGGATTTTCACATTTCCTGAAAACATTATTGGAATCGTGCTTTTATATTTTTATGCTAAAATTATTATGAAGTCACTTCACCAGGTATTCACGAAGAGGATTGTCAAAAATGCGCTATCCCCAACCGGTAAAAGAACATTTTATTTTTTTCATTTGGTTGATAGCATTAGTATTAATTTATGAACTTATGTTTTTGATATTCTCACACTATTTGCTGCAGATTATTGCTAACATTTTACAGGTTCAAAGATGATCAAATTTCTTGCAAAAGTGATTTTCAAAAATCACAAAATTTTTTGAAAAAAAAGCAAGCTTTCTTGACTGCTTGAAGGAGTTGTTACTCATCATAACCATCATGATGTTTGTTGTTACACAAAAACCTTTTCATAAACCCATTTGCGTCATGAATTTCTTCCTCGATTTCTCCTTCAAAGCAGACTGGTCATCCCTGTGTTGAAGCCCATATTCCATTGAATTATCCGTCATGACTTCGCACACGCCTATCTTTCTAAGTCACATACATCTCTTTATCTTTTTCAATTTTCCTTGTTAATAAAACTATCCATATCCCTTTCCATGACTACATTTCCTTGCCATACACACTATTACTACTAAGATATTTTCATTTATAGTCCTACCACTCTTTTTATCAGAACTTAGGTTGATTGATGTGAGATTCCTTAAGGCCCACCTTTCAACAAGTCTTACCCCATCAACCTCAACATCTTATCTGGGATATAGAATAGAGTCCATTTTGAGTACTTGGAGGCTTGCATGCCTTAATGAAAAATTCTCTCGCTGATAATCATGGGAATACATCAATTTCCCTTTATTGTTAGATCTTTCAAGTGGCTTGACATCAGCTCATTCATTATCACTTCACAAGATGTACTCGAGTACCTTGGCACTCATTGACATCAATGGTGAGTTGCCTCGCATTGGTTAACAACATTCATCATTGATCGGTAATCCAATGACTTCTTTTCATGCTCGACATCGACACATTCATTCACATTATTAGAATTGTACCATCAAGTTTAATAGCCGGTGAAGACTATACAGTTTTCATGACTCTATCAGCAGTTACAGTAGCATGACTTCAGACATATAAGACTACCACAGTTCCACTTTCATACTTTGTCTTTTCCATGATTCATTCAGCAACACTTCAGATTCCTCCACTTCACATTCTCTGATCCAGCAAACAACAGTCACAGCTACAGCAGTAGTCGCCTTTCATATGATCCTGCAGTAGTGACATCTTTCATGCTCCAGCAGCCGCATCAACCATATTCCTATTGCATAATTTCATCAACATTTTGGGTAAGTGGATGTATGTTATTTTCTAAACTTTAATCATGTAATTTCTCAACTGCTAGCAATGAATAATTTGAAAAATTCTCTCATCCAATTCCCTTTCCTTTTCACTTCTATGACTTATGCCACATTGCATGAGGACATGCAACAAGTTAAGTTGGGGGGTAGGGGACTTTATTCACTATCATCACTCCACTTTTCCACTACCATCATTCCATTTTTTGTCTCATTTACCATTTATGAACATTTCTTTTCCAACGATACTCCGTTGCACTTTGCTTCATAAGCATTGTTATACATATTGGCATGATTTACACATATACAAAAAAGGGTTTTCTTCTACTCAGTGATGTTTCCTTATGCACATTGATAGCATATATTTTCCAGAAAATGGGCTTTCTTATACTCAGTGATGTTTTCCTTATGCACATTGATAGCATACATTTTGCAGTAAGAATATGGGAAAATTATTATCATAACAAAAAGAGAACAAATAAGGAAATGAATGTTGTTAACATAAGAACCAACATTATTTATATTCATGGTTGACACACAAGAACCAACCATAAGAAAAATTTCAGTTGTTACTCATGTAAATCCCATCCTGGAAACATTCATTATCATCACTGAAAGCCAACATTCAAATGCCAAAATTTTTTGAGGAGATCCATGCATGGTTGCATGAGGACATGCAACAAGTTAAGTTGGGGGGCATGTTGGGGCTTAGAAATGTCCTATTTTCATCCACCTTTCCCTTCATCATTCTTCACATTTCATCGCCCCATTAACCTTTCACGATATCATTTCCATAAATATACTTGGGTTTCACCTTATTGTTCTCCACTTTATTCATTTTAGTATTTAAAAGGAATTTGTGATTAAATGTTAGAAAATCAACATGTTTTCATATATATCTCAAATATGTGTGAGCTTTGTAATGTGTAGGAATATGAAAATGATTCATTCAAAAGGACTTCTCGAATACTTCCTCCACCATTTCAAGATTTGAGGAGATAATTCAATCCCATTCCAAGGAGAATATCATGGAGATTTGGTTGGAATATCTTATCCAAGATATATGAGAGATATGTGTGAGGATTTGAAGGGATTATATTTTGTAATAATGGGAAATGGGTTGAGAGAAAAGTGGATCTGTAATAATAAGATGGTTATCTTATCTTCAAGGCTCTCATGTATAAAAGAGAGTGCTCTCTCTTCATGAGAATTCAATTAGGATGTAATTAGAATTAGAGTAGTCATTAATGATAGTCATTAGGATTCAAAAGAGAAAGGGATTCTTAGCTTTGATTCATGGTTTTGGTTTTCATGCTTTCATTATTCTGTTATGAAGATTGATTTGATTATTGAATGTAAGATTGCTTCATTGGTGAGATCTCTCATGTGTTGTTGTGCCATTCAACTCTTCACATGTTGTACTTGCTTTTCTTTCATGTAGTTCTCCATTTCTAGATTAATTTCCTTGACGCAATTTCCCATTCCTAGATTAATTTCATTTACACAACTGGATTAATTCAATTCCAAGTCGTGTGTTATATTAATGATTCAATTTCAGTCGTGTGTTAGATTAATGATTCAATTTCAGTCGTGTGTTATATTAATGATTCTATTTCAGTCGTGTGTTAGATTAATGATTTAATTTCAGTTGTAGCTTAAACATTAGATTAGATTAGTCTCGCTTCAATCTTGCATATACTTTGTGTGTGCTTCGTCAGTTTACGAACCCCGGGTTGATAAATTAGATAGTTGGGCAAGTACTACAACTCAATTAATACAACATTAGTTCGGCCCAATATAACGACTGACGTTCCCTTGTCACGATTGTTGTTCCTTTTGTTGTTCATTTGAATGGAACGATTGTTGTTCCTTTTGTCATGATTGTTGTTCCTTTTGTTGTTCATTGAACGAAATGATTTTTGTTCATTTTGTTATAATTGTTGTCCCTTTGCAAGGGTTGCATATTTGGAGGACAGGTATTGAAAACATAAGGTAAGAACCTATGTAGGTGACAAGTAAAACATGTGTGCCAACGCCTACCTTTGGATGATGCATAGAGGTTATATTTTAGGACATCTTTAGAGCCCAACACTGGTTGAAAGGTGTTTCTACCTTTAAAGGGTTTTTCTTTATCTGCATGAGTCCCTTGAGGACAAAGGACAACAGATTGAAATTGAACCTTGGAAACCCTAGATGAATTACAACAAGGAAAATTATGTTGTCCCTTTTTCAAATTGATGACTACTCTTACACGAGTAGGAACGTGTTGATAGACATTATTGCTAAAACATGAATGAAAATGGCAGAGGTGGAAACAATTATGTTATACAGTTGCCTGAGTCTAGACAAGGGGCATGAGCTAGTTTGTTTTAATAAGTATAATATTTTCCATCTGCTAGGGTACGGAGAGTATATTGTAATTAAAGATGGTTGATTATATAAGGGTTAATACCCTTATGGAAAATTCCTTGTGCTTAAAGGAAATAGGTATGGATTGATAGAATCTGTAGAAATAATAATTAGTTCCTTAATAAAAGATTAAACCTTGTATATGTGTACAATCCCTCATGATCATAGGATTGATGGAAAATGTGTTAGGTCAGTTTTATTTGACCTATAATGAATGAAGAAAATGGTTGTTGGAGAATAACCCAGTTAAGCAATTAAAAAAAGGAGTCGTGTGGACTGTTGTTAGACCTCTTGGGAGAGGTAAATAGATATGAACACATGAGAAAGTTTATGATGCTCATGGATATAATAAGAGAATGTGTATACCTATTAATCTAAGGACATGTTCATGCATGTGAATATAGATGGCAGATAGTCAGAATACATCTGCACTGTAAGCATGGATAAGATACTTGTGACAAAAGGATAGGTCAGAATGCATATGGAAAATATTGAGCATGTGTATAACATTCATATAGGATTAGTATAGTATGTTATTGGATGTAAAATATGGTGATGACATGGGTCATATGGTTAATGATGATCTGGGTATAGTAGCTTAAGTAAAATGTTGATGATATTGACTACATATTACCCTATGAGAATAAAGTACAAGGGTTAATGAATTGTTGATTCCAAATGGAGTAAAGGAAGTGTTAGGGAATTTCCAGACGACAAGTGGATCAGACTAACATCCAGAGGTGGATGGTAGCGATAAGAATATGTCTTGGTGTGCTTAAGTTGTAGTGAGAGGGAATCTGGAAAAATGATTCCCTTGATAAAAATAGTTGTGGACCAAGAATGGTCTGAGGCATGAAGAAACGCTTAATAAGTTTTCATGTTCCCTGGGGAACTGTTGAAATTGACCAGATTGTATTTTTGGGTCGTTGCATACTTCTATAGCATTTTAGGAAAGAGTGTTATCTTTTCGATGGTTGTCATATGAAAGGGACACCATAGTTAAGAATATTTTTATGAGACTTTCCATGTGAATATAATCATGTGAATGATTGTAAAATCTTAACAGAGAGGGAAACGTGATGTTGAGTATTCCTATGAGACATGTCACAATAATTTTTTTAATATCTCTAGGAGAAAGGATATGGATGTTTGAAATTCCCATGTCTAAGAAAGACATGGAAAAAGGTGCAATACTGATCTTGCACGTTGAACATCCATAGATGTAAATGGATACTTGAGTGCATGAATGGAATGCATTATAAGGTTTCCTAGTATGAAGGAAGAAATGCATAGGTTTGCGATACTATCCATGAGGATGGTTGTAAATTCTCTTAAAAAAGGAATGATAATAAGACCCAATAAATAGGAATGGATGAGGTAAAAAGGTGCAAGTGATGCACCTACATATATGTAAATGTACATATACATACTTAAAGGTATGATATGAATGTCAGAATAAGTGAAATATGAGGCAAGATTTGTACTTGCCGGATCTAAATAATGTCATGGATGCATGGATGACCCTATAATGGAAGGGTATGATTTGTCTTGCTAAAATAATAGCTTGAGGGGGATGTGTTCCCTTTTTCCTCAGGAAAAGATAGTATACATTGATGGGAAGGTAAATGAGCAAGGATGTTATGTTGCCATTATAAAATGAAACATGATTATGCTTTTAAATATTGCATATGAATGGTCGTGAAAAATCATGAACCAATTAATTTCCAATAGAAAAGGAAATGAAATAATAAAGTGTTCCTATGGTGGACACCCACACTGCATGCTAAGGCATGTCATTAAAGTACTATTAGCATTAAAAGTCACACTTTGACTACTAAAGTGTAAGCTCAGCACCCATCATAATTTAAAAGATAATTTTAGTTTTGAATAGGTGGATCAACAAGATGTATAAATAAAAGGAGAGGGCAGAAAACTACAGATCAATAAGCTACACCAATGGGCAATGGAGTCACAAACATTCTACTCATCGAAGGCACTAAATATGCTAAAAAAAAACAAGATTATATGTTGATAGGTGGAAGAATGAAGAAGGAAAACATAATATAGAATGTTCACTAAACAGAGATCCTCTCAATTTAATGAATCAACAAATACTTGAATATAAACAATGATTGATGGGCAAAATACAACAGATCCTTTGTTCCCCAGGGATCCATAAATCATTGGCATCCTTTGATCCTCAAATCTGCAATATATTCAAATAAGAATATATATAAACAAAATAATAACAATATAAAATCACAGCTCTCATGAGTCTCCAATAGAAGTGATGCTTACAATCATTAAATTCCCATAGGCCTACAAATGAACACACACGGAGAAACTGCCTACTTCTACTTTCTCTAGCCTCTCTTGGCTCATGAATCCAACCCTCTCCAAGAGATATCTCCTTCCTTAGATAGAAAATAGCATCCAAATATCCTTATGATTTCTAATCCCATATCCTCCATTGGATTCTAAGCCTTGGAGATAGGTGGCAACAATCAAAGATACAAAAATCCAACAAACTGCTAATTTTCAGGAATTTGTTGGAAGTCATTAATAAATGGTTTTCAACTCACTCCATGAGGCCTTTGATGGAGATAAAACTTAGGTTAAAGTTTCCCTTGACATCTAAATGGTCCTTGAGAATCCATTTGAATCCTCCTTGACAGGTGGAAAACTCCCAACAAGGCGAATATCCAAACTGTGACCACTACAGGAAATTTCATAGCGTCGTTGTAAAACAGTTATGCACATTTGGTAGTGCCACTTATATGTCTAATATATCTCTAACCATAACACATTTTGAAAAACAGAGAGAGTTTTTTGTTATTTGGTATGTGATGAACCAAAGCCTCCTCCCATTTTTAAAAATACATTCCCATTTGTTCATAATATATCTGTGTCTAATATCTCTCTAACCATAACACATTTTGCAAAACGGAGAGAGGTTTTTGTCATTTGATATGTTATGAACAAAAAACTCCTTCATTTTTCAAAAATACCTTCCCATTTTTTCATAATCCAAATTTTAAGTTAGTCACTCAAAACTTACAGAAGCATCATGTCGTGGATCGCACTGTGCAGAAGGGTCACACCATGGGTTGCACTTTCCCTGAACACTTCAAAATTATAAGGATGAATGACACTTTAAAATTGAATTTGACCCTTTACAACTACATGTGACCCTTTACAAATTCTTGTGCTAACATAGGTTCCATGGGGGATAGAGACCTCCCTGTGAGGCTCTAAGAACTTTGTAGTTTCAGTGCCTTATCCTAGGGTTGCTCCCAACCTTTAACCTCTACAATTTTCTTTGATCTGTGACCTTCAACTTAAACCAAATGCAAATTGAAAACTGAAACTAACAAAAATGTTGAAAGCGATGTTTGTCCAACAAGCTTATTGCACACACCTACTCTAATTATTGGGAAAATGAAGTATTCAAGTTACATGAAACAACCAATGAAGCCATTTCATATTTTTTTCAACTGTTTGAAGCTTTGAAATGTGCTTCCTTAAGCACCAGAAATAATTCCTACTTAAAGGAACATCAAAGAAACATTTGGCAATACACTTTCCATTGAAGAAATCAGTGAGCCTGGGCTCACTTGCTGCTTGCAGAAAGGTTGCAAATGGATCCTGAAAGACATCATCAATACTTTCCCCTACGACATTGCTTTGTGTAAAAAGGAAAAGTGTTGCATTAGGTCCTTCCTCCACTGTGCTTGGTTATTGCATTTCTTGTTGATTTTCTAGTTCATTCTCAATGCATATGGCCTTGGTCCACTCGTAGTCATGAGGTGTATTAGGAAAAGGGATTAGGGATGCTTGTCTTTCTTTAATTTCAACCTCTCTCATCTACTCACATGGAATTTGATCTTGGCTTCTTGATGAAACTGAGCTTGTGTCTTCAAGAGGAATAGGGGACTGATAGGTCAGTTCATCACAATTATAAGTTCTTGGGAAACTACATTCTTATGTCTTATCTTTTGATTGTGAGGGATATTCATCATATCTTGGCTTATGGTCCCAATTTCTCATTTTTTCACCTTCCAAACTTAGATTATCATATTTTTCTTCTTTTTCAGCAACAAAAATATGACATGAGGGATGAAACAGGCTATCTTTGCTTTGATGTAAAGGGTACTTATCTGATATAAGTTATTCAATTGAATGTTCAAAGAAATCATCTTCATAATCATCATACGAAGGAAAATCAATGACCATTTGATTATTAATGGTTGAGGGGCTTAATACAATAGCTGGGATAACTGGTTGTTCAGGGAAACATCCTCATAGTCATCAAAACTTGGCAAATCATGGCACACTGGTTCATTAACAATAGGAGGGATTACAACAACAACTAGTAAGCTATGAATTTGTTCATGATGAGCTACAACACTATCCTCATGATGAAATAACTATGAACTTAATATGACCTCTTGAATTAAAGAATCGAGAAATGGAGGAGATAGGGAAATGATGGACTATCCATATTGATATTTCTCTTGGGGACCTAGATTTTGACATGAATGATGCATTTGTTCGTCAAATTTAGGAAACTCATCATGAAACTCATCATCTAAGTCCTTCTCTCTGTAATCATCCCCTTCATCAGCACTGCTAGAGGAATCACTTGTTGAATCCTGAATATATGATGCATACCCCACATAAAAATTCTCAACAAGTCTTTCAACTAGATAAGTTATCTTGAAATGAGAATAAAAAACATGATGAATGTCCTTCAAAGAGGAAATACTATAAAAAGGGAGTGTTTCATACCATTGTCTTGCATAGCCTTCTAATGAATACATGAACATTTTCATCAATATATCTTCATGATGGATGTCAAGCTATTGCATCAAAGCATGAAATTCATGAACATTCTCAACAGGGATGTCATTCTCACCTTCATAAAATATGGGCAGCAGACATTTCCATTCATCAATTTGAGGCATAGGATGTGGATACCCATCTATGAATGAGAAATTGAGTGGCGCAAACCTCCTGGACAGGATAGCCTCCATAGCCATTTAATTTATCTCATTCTAGTGGAGTCACCAATAGATTCTGAACAATGGAGTCGCCATGGTGAATGTGCGGTCTTCAAGGTTTCCAACTTCAGTCACAATCTAAAGCTGGAGTTGTGCAATGTCATTCTTCCCAGGGAGATTTTCAATCTGCTCAAATTCATCCCTGGAAACTGTGCCAAAAATGTTAGAAATGAAAGTCACACTTTGACTGCTAAAGTGTAAGCTCAACACCCATCAGAATGTAAAAGATAATTTTGGTTTTGAATAGGTGGATCGCCAATATGGAGAAATAAAGGGAGAGGGCAGCAAAATGTAGATCAGTAGGCTACACCAATGGGCAATGGAGTCACAAACATTCTACTCATCGAAGGCACTAAAGATGCTCAATAGAAAACAATATTATATGTTGATAGGTGGAAGAATGAAGAAGGAAAACATAAGATATAATGTTTACTAAACATAGATCCTCTCAATTTAATGAATCAACAAATACTTGAATATAAACAATGACTGGTGGGAAAAATATAGCAGATCCTCTGTTGCTTAGGGATCCATAAATCATTGGTAACCTTTTATCCTCAAATCTGCAATATATTCAAATAAGAAGATATATAATAAAAAAAAATAATAACAATATGAAATCACATCTCTCATGAGTCTCCAATAAAATTAGTGCTTACAATCATAAAATTCCCACAGGCTTACAAATGAACACACACAAAGAAACTGCCTACTTCTACTCTCTCTAGCCTCTCTTGGCTCATGAATCCAACCCTCTCCAAGAGATATCTCCTTCCTTAAATAGAAAATAGCATCCAAATATCCTTAGGAGCTCGAATCCCATATCCTCCATTGGATTCTAGGCCTTGTAGATAGGTGGCAACAATCAAATAGACAAAAATCCAACAAACTGCTAATTTTCAGGAATTTGTTGGAAGTCATTAATAAATGGTTTCCACCTCACTGCATGAGGCCTATGATGGAGCTAAAACTTAGGTGCAGGTGTCCCTTGAAATCTAATGGATCCGATAATTCATTTCAATCCTCCTTGACAGGTGGCAACCTCCCAAGAAGACGAATATCCAAACCGTGACCGCTATAGGAAATTCCGTAGCGTCGCTGTAAAACAATTCCACACATTCAGTAGAACCAATTTAATGTCTAATATCTCTCTAATCATAACACATTTTTAAAAACTGAGAGAGGTTTTTTTTATTTGGTATTCTATGAACAAAAACCTTCTCCCGGTTTTACAAATACCTTCCCATTTGTTCATATTCCAAGTTTTAATTTAGTCACTCATAAATTGCGGAAGCGTTGTGATGTGGGTCGCACTACATAGAAGGGTCTCACTATGTGTCTAATATCTCTCTAAACATAACACATTTTGAAAAACAAAGAGAGGTTTTTTTTATTTGATATGTTATTAACAAAAACCTCCTCCATTTTTCAGAAATACCTTCCCATTTGTTCATAATCAAAGTTTTAAGTTAGTCACTCAAAACTTGCAGAAGCGTCATGTCCTGGGTCACATTGTGCAGAAGGGTCACACCGTGGGTTGCACTTTCCCTGAACACTTCAAAATTATAAGGATGAATTACCCTTTAAAACTACATGTGACCCTTTACAAATTTGTGTGCTAACAAGTACAATGAATGCAAATTGATGGAATAAATGTGCATTTGTGAGTGCACAATCTAAATGCATAGTAAAGATGCATGTTGATAATTCCTCATGGAAAATCAGGTAAAAATCTAAGATGAAAAAATTAAGGCTAACTCAAGAATTGAGGTCATGTAAGACCGTTTGGATATGCAACCAAATAGTTTCATGTTGAAGAGGTTCATGTCGGGGAAATGTGTAAAGAACTATGTCAAGAGAATAGAGATATAACCTTAATGATTACTGAGAATTGGATAGCGGGCTGCAAAACCTATTTATATAATAATCTTGGATTACATTTTAAAATAGCATGCATGAGTACCAATACATGTAGATGAAGTAGGACCAATCTTATCTCTAGTTGGGAAATGTGTGAAGTACACAAGTTCATGATTCATTGTGAACAAGAAAATTGTTGATGTATCATGTTGAATTATCCAAGAAGGTCAGGGTGAACATGACTAAGACTGCTCAAGAGATAGAAAAAGAAGATCTCAGGAGGGATAAATTCTAAAAGAAAAGAAGGAGAAAGTGATTAATACTTCTCTCACTATGAAACTCTGAACAATAAGACATAGTTGTATGCTTAAAAAGTGAAACTATGAAAATAAGTACATCTAGTAACTAAAAGATACAATATCGAATGTGTTTAAATGAATGATATTGGTTAAGCTATAATGTGTGAAGGAAATGAGGCCTTGAAATTAATTCAGCTAGGCTGAAAATTCCCTGATGGGAGAATCTCTTAACTTCTTTCGTGTCGTCTATTACATTTATATGGGAAGATAAATTGATATGCTAATGAAGGTAGATATTTTGGCATGAGAATGTTGAGAGTTGCAGGTGAAATTTGATTGTGGTTGCACTCATGAAAACATTGAGGACAATTTCATGGAGTGCATATAGATATGCTAAGGTGTGTATGAAAATGTTTTACTGAAATATATGCTATGGTACATGCATCTGATTTTATATGACAACTAATGTGAAATGAGAAGGTGGTGATGTATGCCATGTGTAGAAAATATTGGAATTGTTAGGGAAGGACAATTTCCAATAGTAAAAACCTCAGACAGAGGTGAATGAAAGAAGGTTGTTAATAAAATAAAAATATGAAAGGGATTTTAGAAGTCCCAAGGAAGCACCATTGAAGAGGTAATATCAAAGAAGGTGTTGGCAGCAAGAATAGGTATAAATATTTCATGCCCATGTGACATGAGAAGTAAAAGGGATTTGGGTAATAATCTCTTCTAAAATAGTCTATGTTTGATGGCATGCATGTGATATGAATGGTTGTTGTATTCCATTTATACCCAAGTGGGGTATGATTCAGGGAGAAGAACCTGCATGGTGGAGGTGTGAACTTCTGACAACCGAGGATGATTGAAATCCTTCGAAAAACGCATGAACAAATATATACCATTAATACATTGCCCAATAAAGGAGTGATTGGGAAAAAAAGTTCTCAAAGATGGTACGATGATATAATATGTTAAGGAAATGCATGTTTGCATGAGAGGGTAGGTAATGGACTAACCATTATGGAAGGAGGATCTTCCAATACTCTATTGAATTTGTAGCATAGTAAATAGAGAAATTGGGTGGTCATGGATGTTGGCACCCTAGTTACCAATGAAGAAAGAATTCTTGAATGCATTCATGTGAAACTTTTAGTTTGATGTATGTTGATTTGAGGTCATGATCAAATGAAGAAGGAAAACAAAGTCGTAATGTAATAATAAACATATATAAATAAACCATATGGTAAAAGGTTGGTTGATTTCCAACCTACCAAGGAAAAGTGCCTAATATGAAAAGTAATAATATCAATATCAATATAAGGGTGCATTGTGTGTGAATGTGGCCATGGATATTTGCACATTGATTAGATTCATTTTGATGTTTGATTTCATTTTGAAAGGAATGGTATTTCCTTTTTTAATAAATGAACTTGATTGTTAGTATGCACATCTCTGAAATTTTTTGTGAACCACTACAAGTGTGCAATGAAAATATAAGGTGCATATGAACTAACAATTTGTTAGTTGATTGAAAAGGAAATTGTCGGAAGAAAGGTATTGGATGTGGAAGTGTTGTAATTCCATGAAGAATACTAATGTATATTGATTATAAAAGAGCCAAACTACTATGAGAAAGAGATCTCATGCTTGTGAATCTAGTTTTGTGTGGAACGGATCTAAAAATGAAAATGTGAAATTAGAAATCTGTGGATAACAGATTTGAAAATTTTGATAAATGGATGATAATATCTCATGGATTACGGTTTACATGTGATATAGGTGAGATAAAAGATATATCGTAAGGTTCAGAGGACGATTGTCAATCTGGAAAGCATGGTAATAGACTACTATTGTGACATGACAACCCTATGATAAGCCATGATCCCCATGGAATGATGCATTGTGGTGACATATGTTGAAGGGACACTTTCAGTAGAGAAAGCGTGAGGTATGCCTTTGTTGTAAGACTCAAGGAGGTATCGGTAATTATTATTCTCTGAAGAAAACCCTACCAAGGAAAGATGGATCAACCAAGCGACTATATAGCATAAAAGGGGATGCCTGAGCCTAGGCCTCGAGGGTGAGTGACCGCAAGGAAGAGGAGACTCCAACAGTTTTTGTAATGTGTTGATTTTGATCATGCACACAATGGTTATGTCAAGGAAAACAGTCAGCCAAGTTAAAGAGACAACCATATGGATGCATATCCATGAACTGCATAAATAATAATTATGCTAACTTGTGAATATTTCCACTTGAATTTAAACAACAATAAATAAAAAAATTCCTAAAATGATAACTAATATGCTTGTTGCTGAAATTTGTTGTAGGCATGTGGTAAATTACAAGAGTCTGAGAAAGGACCAAACCAAGAAAAGGAAAATGATGTTGAAGCAGTTGAAAGATGAATTCATGGCAGGTGTTGCTGATAAGAACACCAAGGACGTTATTCCTTTAAGGGGGAGGGGATTGTAACACCCATGTTTCCCCCAACCTGCAATTAATCATAATTTATGATTGTCATGGAATAGCTTGCAAATATTGTAAATGTATTATTGTTTGATTGTAAACACTGATAATTGATTGATGGGTGAATCCTTAAAGTATTGGCCATGATATCACTAGAGGAATGAGGGGAGGTTCTATTAAGTTAAAGGACCCCAAGCCACCTTGCGGAAATATTAATTAGAAATATTCATATTATTTTCCTTTAGCCTAGATAAAAAGACAAGCCAATTAATGAGGAGGGGGTGGTATTTGAACAATCAACCACCCCAATGAATGGAAGTATGGAGGGTTGTCAGAAGGGACAGGAATATATGATCTAGAGGATAGTAGGAAAGTTCACCATGGGTCCCCAGGATTGATCCATGAGTTTCGTTCTGATAGAAGAAACATAAGGACAGATTGAGAACCTTCCTAAGTCATATGTGCAAGAAAAATCACTCAAAAAAGAGAGAGATGGGATAGAAAGAGTGTGCACCTTGGAGGAAAGGAGCTCTGGAAAGGAATGCACGAGTGCATCCAATAAAGAGAACAGAGAACCCGTAGAAGAGGGAGAGATGGAGCATAGAATAATGGAAACATGACTTGAGCTAGGAGGGTCATGATATTGATGTTGGGAAGGCATCTGATAAACCTCAAAGAGGCTTGGACTAGTTGGGTGTAAGGAAAATATCTACCAAGAGTAGAGTGAAGGAGAGTGACCTTCAAACCATGCTGAGAACCTAAGAGATATTCCCTAGTGGTATCATGGCTTGGCACGAGGGTGGCCAGAATTTCTAAGAGTGAATGCATTTGAGCCTATGGTTGGGTGGAAAGGAGAACACCCACAGTCAGTTGGTCAGATATCAACTGTAATACATAATTATTTCATAGTCTCTATGTAATTGAATTGAAATGCATGATTGAATGCTTGTACTTGTACTATACATATACATACTTGATTTATAGTGATTATGTTTGTTGTATTGGAAACTCTTGCATGTAAGTGATGGTAGGATGGCAATAATGGTGCATGCCCTACACAACTGAATACAAGAATTATGTAATGTTCTGAGATAAAAATAATGAACTTAATTTTATGATTCCCGCGTGATCAATATATATATATATATATATATATATTATTGTGATGGGAAATATTGAATGGAAACTAGGATGATAAGTTAATAGTTGAATGTAAGGGAAAGAACCCAAAGAAAAATCCTTGAATTGTTCAAGTGCTGAATTCGGATGAAAAACCATATTTTGAGCTTGAAGGAATCACAGGTGTTGGATCAACGGAGCGAATATATCTTGACCCTTTATCGAAGCAGGTAACCATGCCTGTAGAGAATGTACCCGAGTTAATCTAGATCGTTAATCATGGATTAACCTAAAATTAACTTATGTCATAGATCATTGTGGTCTTGTTTAAGCGAAATTTATGGGAGAGGTAACGTCAGCATGATGTACCATGCTGACCTGGAACGACAACGTGCCCATACGATGATAGGTGTCATTCTGTAAATGGAAACAAGTATTTGGCCAGTGGGCCCTGGAACAGGCCCTTAGGTGAACTATGTCTTAAACATCCATTTTAGCCTTAGATGTAGGACCAAAAGTTTGGAAGATATCGACCATTGATCGGAGTACATATGGGATGTGATCTCGGTCGTTGATCAATGTAGAGGCCTATAATTGGTCGAGGTAGTAAGGAATGGGTCCATGCCGAGTTTAAGGGTTGGAAAGATGATATGAATGGGTCTGAGAGTCCACCAAACCATGAACCCATCAAACTCACAAAATATGCTAAGTGTTGAGACTCTTTGGATGGATTTATGAAGGGAATAATTATGCAGTATGCATTCGTGAGTCTACGAGTCTACGTACGTACATGGAAAAATAATCTAAGTGTTGAGACTTTTCGGGTGGACTTATGAAAGGAAGAATTATGCATTCATGAGTCTGTGAGTCCGTGAGTCCGTGAGTCCAAGTCAATGGAAAAGTAATATAAGTGTTGAGACCTTTTGGGTGGACTTATGAAAGGAAGAATTATGAATTCGTGAGTCTGTGAGTCTGTGAGTCCACGAGTCCACATAGATGGAAAAGTAATCTAAGTTTTGAGACTTTTCAGGTAGACTTATGAAAGGAAGAATTATGCATTCATGAGTCTATAATTATGTGAGCCCGTGTAGATGGAAAATTTAATAAGTGTTGAGGATTTCAGATAATATTATGAAGAGGAGGTACATAATTTTATGTTTGCAAGTCCACGAGTCTGTGTAGATGGAAAATTGGCTAAGTTTTGAGACTCTTCGGACGGAAGTATGAAGGGAAGTATTATGCATTCGTGATTCTGTGAGTCTGCATAGATGGAAAAATGGCTAAGTGTTGAGACCTTTCAGATGCACTTATGAATGGGAGGTACAAAATTATGCATCTATGATTCTGTGAGTCTTAGAGTCCATGAAGGAAAAATAAGATAAGTGGTGGTGACGAGTTCATGGAGAGTATGAATATAGACCATGAGTCTGCAAGACTGTCGCCTGCAAGTTTGTGAATACAGTAAGGTGACTAGGATGCCACTAGAATGGTAGATGTCCATTACTAACAGGAGGAAAAGCTAAGTGGGATTCCATCGTGGTAGGCTAGGCTAGTTCCACGTTAGGACCTGGGTGTTTCCACATCAGCTAGCACGGAAAATGAAATGTTACGTGGATTCCACGTGATAGTAAGAGAGATGTTGTCTATGAAAAACCAATAACTTTGGGAGGTCATAGCTTTCATTCTAGAGATCAATTCTGAGAAAAATTATTGACCTTGGAAATCTCTTAACGAGCAAAAGAGGAGGGAGCTATGATAGAGAAGATTCAAGGGTTTTAAAAGAAGAAAAAATTTAATACTCCATCCCTTAAAAATATACTTAGGGGCTCAAATATATTACAAAGTGGTATCAGAGCAGGTTACAACACTAGACCTAGATGGGCCAGAGATTAGTCATGGGACTAGTATATCAAAATTTAGAGGAACATGTTGAAAGGTGTTTCTACCTTTAAAGGATTTCTCTTTATATGCACGAGTCCCTTAAGGATGGAAGATAGTGGATTAAAATTGCACTTTGGAAACCCTGGGTGAATTGCAGCAAGGGAAATTATATTGTCCATTTGTCAAATTGATGACTACTCTTACACGAGTTGGAATGTTTCGATAGGCATTATTGGTAAAATCTGAATGAAAATGGCATAGGTGGAAAAGATTCTTTTATGCAGTTGCATGATTCCAAACAAGGGACATGAGTTGGTTTGTTTTAATAAGTATAATAATGTCCATATGCTAGGGTAGGAAAAGTATCTTGTAATTAAATATGGTTGATTATATAAGGGTTAAGACCATTATGGAAAATTCCTTGTGCTTAAAGGGAATTGGTATGGATTGATGGAATCTGTAGTAGTAACAATTATTTCCTTGATAAAATATAAACCTTGTATATGTGTATGACCCCTCACAATCAGAGGATTGATTGAAAATGAGTAAGGTTAGTTTTATTTGACCTATAGTGAATGAATAAAATGGTTTTTGGAGAATAACCCAATTAAGCAATTAAAAAAACGAGTCTTGTGGATTGTTGCTAGACCTCCTAGGAGAGGTAAATAGATATGAACACATGAGCAATTTTATGATTCTCACGGCTATAATAAGAGAATGTGTATACCTATTAATATAAGGACATATATGTGCATGCGAATAAAGATGGCAGACACTTTGAATGTATCTTCATTGTAAGCATGGATAAGATACTTGGGGCATGAGGATATGTCAGAATCTGTATGGAAAAGATTGAACATGTGTATAACATGCATATAGGATTATTATAGTCTATTATTGGATGTAAAATATGGTGATGACATGGATCATATGGTTAATTATGATTTGGGTATAGCAGTTTAAGAAAAATGATGGTGATATTTACTACATATTGCCCTATGAGAATAAAGTAGAACGGTTAATGAATTGTTGATTATGAATGGAGTAAATGAAGTGATGGGGCATCTCTAGACAACCAATGGGTCAAAATGACATCTAGAGGTGGATGATAGCCATAAGAATATGTCTTGGCATGCTTAAGTTGTAGTGAGAGGGAATATGAAAAAAGGATTCCCTTGATAAAAACGTTTGTGGACCAAGAATGGTCTGAGTCATGAAGAAAAGATTGATAAGTTGTCATGTTTCCTGGGGCACTGTTGAAATTTCCCAAATTGTATATTTGGGTCGTTGCATACTTCTATAGAATTTTAGGAAAGAGTGTTATATTTCTAGTGGTTGTCATATGAAATGGGAAGCATAGTTATGAATATGTCTACAAGACTTTCCATGTGAATATAATGTGAATGATTGTAAACTATCAACAGAGAGGGAAACATGGTGTTGAGTATTCATATGAGACTTTTCATAATAATGGTTGTAAGATACTTGGGAGGAAATATATGGATGTTTTAAATGCCCATGTGTAAGAAAAACATGGAAAAAGGTGCAATAGTGAGCTTGCGTGTTGAGCATCCATAGATGTAAATGGATGCTTGAGTGCATGAATGGAATGCATTATAAGGTTACCTAGAAATGAATAGGTTTGTGAGACTATCCATGAGGATGGTTGTAAATTATCTTTAAAGAAGAATGATAATAAGACCCAATAAATAGGAATGAATGAGGTAAAAAGGTGCAAGTGATGCACCAACATATACATACTTAAAGGTATGATATGAATGTCGGAATAAGTGAAATATGAGGCAATATTTGTACTTGATAGATCTAAATAATGCCATGGATGCATGGTTGACCCTATAATGGAAGGGCATGATTTGTCTTGCTGAAATAATAGCTTGAGGGGGATCTGTTCTCTTTTTCCTTAGGAAAAGAAAGTATACATTGATGGAAAGGTAAATGAGTAGGAATGCTCTATTTTCATTCTAAAAGGAATCAAGATTATGTTCTTAAAGATTTAATATGAATGGTCGTGAACATTCATGAAACAATTAATTTCCAATAGATAAGGAAACTAAACAATAAAGTGTTCCTATGGGGGATGCCCACACCGTGTGCTAAGGAAAGCGATTAAAGTACAATGAATGAAAATCGATGGAATAAATGTGCATGTGTGAGTGCACAATCTAAATTCATAATAAAGATGAATGTTGACAATTCCTCATGGACTATTAGGTAAGAATATGAGATGACAAAGCTGAGGCTAACTAAAGAATTGAGGTCATGTAAGATTGTTTGGATATGCAACCAAAGAGTTGCATGTTGAAGAGGTTCATGTGGGGGAACTGTGTAAAGAACCTTGCTAGGAGAACAGATCTATAACCTCAATGACTATTGATAATTGGAAAAGGGGCTGAAAAACCTATTTATATAAGAATAATAGATTGCATTTTAAAATATCATGAATGAGTACCAAGACATGCAGACAAAGGAGGACCACTTTGGTCTCTGGTTGGTAAATGTATGGAGTGCACAAGTTCATCATTCATTGTGAACAAGAAACTTGTTGATGTAGCATGTTGAATTATCCAAGATAGTCAAGCTGAACATGACAAATACTTCTCAAGAGATAGAACAAGCATATCCAAAGAGGGATAAATTGTAAAAGCAAAGAAAGAGAAAGTAATTAATACTTCTCTCACTATGAAACTCTAAACAATAAGACATAGTTGTATACTTAAGAAGGAAAAATGTGAAAATAAGTATCGCTAGTAACTGAAAGATACAATACTAAATGTGTTTAAATGAATGAGCTTGGTTAAGCTATAGTGTGTGAAGACAATGAGGCCTTGAAATTCATTCAGCTAGGAAGAAAATTCCTTTATGGAAGAATCACTTAACTTCTTTCTTGTTGTCTATTACGTTTCTCCGAGAAGAGAAATTAATATGCTGATGAAGGTAGATATTTTCACATGAGAATGTTGAGAGTTGTTGCTAAAATTTGATTGTGGTTGCACACATGAAAACATTGAGGAAAATGTCATGGAGTGCATATATATATGCTAAGGCATATATGAAAATGTTTTACTAAAATAAATGCTATAGTACATGCATCTTATTTTACATGACAGCTAATGTGAAATGTGAATGTGGTGATGTATGCCACGTGTATATTATATAAAAGATTTGAATTGTTAAGGAAGGACAACTACCAATAGTAAACAAACTCAGACAAAGGTGAATGCAAGAAGGTTGTTGATAAAAGAAAATTGTGAAAGGGATTTTAGAAGTCCCTAGGAAGCATGACTGAAGAGGTAATATCAGAGAAGGTGTTGGCAGCCAGAATAGGTATAAATATTTTGTGCCCATGTGACATGAGAGGTAAAATGGATTTGGGTAATAATACCTTCTAAAATAGTCTATGTTTGATGGCATGAATGTGATATGAATGGTTTTTGTATGTCATTGATACTTAAGTAGGGTATGATTCAGGGAGAAGAACCTGCATGATGGAGGTGTGAACCTATGACAACCGAGGATGATTGAAATCCTTGGAAAAATGCATGAACAAATAAATGTCATGAATACATTGCACAATCAAGGATTCATTGGGAACAAAAGTTCTCAAAGATGGAACAATGATTTAATGCATTAAGGAAATGCATGTTTGCATGAGAGGGCAGGTAATGGACTACCAATTATGGAAGGATGACCTTCCAATACTCTATCAAAGTTGTAGCATGGTAAAGAGAGAAATTGGGTGGCCATGGATGTTGGCACCCCGGTTACCAATGAAGAAAGAATGTTTGAATGCATTCATGTGAAACTTTTAGTTTCATGTATGTTTATTTGAGGTCATTATTAGCTAAAGCAGGAAAACACAATCATGTTGTATTAATAAATGTGTATAAAGAAACCATGTGGTAAAAGGTTGGTTGAGTTCCAAACCACCAAGGAAAAGTTCCTAATATGAAAAGTATTAATCTGAAAATCAATAGAAGGGTGCATTTTGTGTGAATGTGGCCATGGATATTGGCACATTGATTAGATTCATTTTGATGTTTGATTTCATTTTGAAAGGAATGGTATTTCCTTTTTGAATAAATGAACTTGATTTTTAGTATGCATAGATCTAAAATTTCTTGTGAACCACTACAAGTGTGCAATGAAAATATAATGTGCATGAAAACTAACAATTTGTTGGTTGATTGAAGAGGAAATTGTAGGAAGAAAGGTCTTGGATGTGATAGTGTTGTAAGTCCACAAATAATACCAATGTTTCATGATTATAAAAGAGACAAATTTCTATCAGAAAGAGATCTCATACTTGTGAATCTAGTTTTTTTTGGAATGGATCTGAAAATGAAAATGTGGAATTAGAAATCTGTGGATAACATATTTCTAAATTTTGATAAATTGATGATAGTATCTCATGGATTATGGTATACATGTGATACATGTGAGATAAAAGATATATTTGAAGGGACAAAGGACGAATGTTAATATGGAAAGCATGGTAATAGGCTATTGTTGTGACATGAGAACCCTGTGATAAGCCATGATCCCCATAAAATGATGCATTGTGGTGACACATGTTGAAGGGATGCTTTCGGCAGAGAAAGCATGAGGGACACCTCAATTGTAAGACTCGGGGAGGTCTCATCAATTCTTCTTATGTGAAGAAATCCCTACAAGGAAAGATGGATCACCCGAGGGATTGTATAGCAGAGAAGGCGATGCCTGAGCTGAGGCCTGGAGGGTGAGTGATTGCAAGGAAGAGGAGACTACAATAGTTTTTGTAATTTGTTGATTTAGATCATGCTCACAATGGGTATGTAAAGGAAAGTAGTGAGCCAAGTTAAAGAGACATCCATATGGATACAGATCCATGAATTGCACATATAATAATTCTGCTAACTTGTGAATATTTCCAGTTGAATTTAAACAACAATAAAATGTCTTTCCTGAAATGATAACTAATATTCTTGTTGTTGATAATTGTTGTAGGCATGTGCTAAATTCCAAGAGTCTAGGAAAGGACTAGACCAAGAAAAGGAAAATGATGTTGAAGTAGCTGAAAGATGAAGTCATGGCAGGTGTTGCTGAGAAGAACATTGAGGACGGTTTTCCTTTAAGAGGGAGGGGATTGTAACACCCTTGTTTCCCCCAGCATGTAATTAATCATAATTTATGATTTCCTTGCAATGGATTACAAATATTGTAAATGTATTATTTTTTAATTGTAAATGTCGACAATTGATTGATGGGTAAATCCTTAAAGTATTGGCCATGATATCACTAGAGGAATGAGGGGAGGTTCTATTAAGTTAAAGGACCCCAAGCCACCTTGCGAAAATATTAATTGGAAACATTCAAATTATTTTCCCTTGACCTAGATAACAAGACAAGTCAGTTAATGAGGAGGGGTTGGTAGTTGAACAACCAACCACCCCAATTAATGGAAGTATGGAGAGATGTCAGAAGGGACAGGAAGCACTCAGCTAGAGGATAGTAGGAAATTTCACCATGGGTCCCCAAGATTGATCCACGAGATTCCCTATAATAGAAGAAACATAAGGATAGGTCAAGAACCTACCTAAGTCATGTGTGCAATAAAAATCACACAGAAAAGAGAAAGAGAGGATAGGATAATTGTGGGCCTCGAAGGAAAGGAGCTATGGAAAGGAATGCATGAGTGTGTCCAATAAAGAGATTAGATAACCCGTAGAAGAGGGAGAGATGGAGCATAGAATAATGGAAACCTAAATTAGGCTAAGAGGGTCATGATCTTGATGCTGGGAAGGCATATGATAAACCTCAAAGAGGCTCGGGCTAGGTGGGTGTAAGGAAAATTTCTACCAAGAGTAGAGTGAAGGAGAGTGACCTTCAAACCTTGTTGAGAACCTGAGAGAGATTCCTTAGTGGTATCATGGCTTGGAACGAGGGTGGCTAGAATTGATAAGAGTGAATTCATCTAAGCTTATGGTTGGGTGGAAAGGTGAACACCCATTGTAAGTTGGTCAACTATCAACTGTAATACATAAGTATTTCATAGATTATGTGTGATTGAATTGAAATGCATGATTGAATGCTTGTACTTGCGCTATACATATACATACTTGATTTTTAGTGATGATGCTTATTCTATTGAAAACTCTTGTGTTTGAGTGATGGTAGGATGGAAAGAACAGTGCATGCCCTGCACAATTGAATACAAGTGTTCGGTAATGTTCTGAGATAAAAAGAATGAACTTAATTTTATGATTCCAACATTATATATATATATATATATATATATATATATATATATATATATATATATATATATATATATATATCATACTTATGATGGGAAATCCATGAATGGAAACAAGGATCATAAGTTAATAGTTGAATGTAAGGAAAAGAACCCAAAGAAAAATCCTTGAATTGTCTAAGTCCTGAATTCGGATGAAAAACCCTATTTTGAGCTCGAAGGAATCATAGTCGTTGGATTTGTGAAGCGAATATATCTGGACCCTTTATCAGAGCAAGTTACCATGCACGTAGAGAATGTACCTGATTTAATATGGATTGATAATCATAGATTAACCCAGAATTATCCTCTGTCATAGATTAGTGTGGTCTCATTTAAGCGATATTTGGGGGAGAGGTAATGTCAGCATGATGTACCATGCTGACCTGGAATGCAAAATTGTCCATAGGATAATAGGTGTCAACCTATAAATGGAAACATTTATTTGGTGAGTGCGCCATAGCACAGGGCCTTGGCTGAACTATGTCTTAGACCTTCGTTTTAGCATTGGACGTTGTACCAAAAGTTTGGAATATATCTACCTGCATTGATCGGAGTACATCTAGGATGTGATCTCAATCATTGATCGACATGGAGGCCTATAATTGTTCGAGGTAATAGGGAGTGGTTCGATGCCAAGTTTAGGGGTTGGAAAGATGAGATGAATGGGTCCACGAATCTGCCAACCCGCGAACTCGTAAAACTCACAAAATGAGCTAAGTGTTGAGACTCTTGGGATGGACTTATGAAGGGAATAATTATGCATATGTGAGTCTGTGAGTCTGTGTAGATGGAAAAATAATCTAAGTGTTGAGACTTTTCGGGAGGACTTATGAAAAGAAGAATGATTCGTTTGTGATTCCATGAATCTGTGAGTCCACGAATCCGCATAGATGGAAAATTAATCTAAGTATTGAGACTTTTCAGGCGGACTTATGAAAGGAACAATTATGCATTCATGATTCTGTGAGTCCCCGAGTCTGTGAAGATGGAAAAGAAATCTAAGTGTTGAGACTTTTCAAGTTGAATTATGAAACGAAGAATTATGCATTCGTGAGTATGTAAGTCTGTGAGCCCGCGTAGATGAAAAAATGACTAAGTGTTGAGGATTTCAGACAATCTTATGAAGAGGAGGTATATAATTGTACATCCACGAGTCCATGAGGCTGCCTAGATGGAAAAGTGGCTAAGTGTTGAGACTCTTCATATGGACTTATGAAGGGAAGGATTATGCATTTGTGAGTCCGCATAGATGGAAAATTGGATAAGTGTTGAGACCTTTGGGATTGACTTATGAAGGGGAGGTAAAAAATTATGCTTATGTGAGTCTAAAAGTCCATGAAGGAAAAAGAAGCTAAGTGTTGGTGGTGGGTTCAAGAAGAGTATGAATATAGACCATAACCAGCAAGAATGCCTCACACGAGTCCGTGAATACAACAAGGTGGCTAGGACACCATTAGGATGGAAGATGTCCATTACTAACAAGAGAATGAGCAGAGTGGGATTCCACCGTGGTAGGCTAGGCTAGTGCTAAGTCAAGACCTAGGTGTTTTCAAGTCAGTTGGCATGAACAATGAAATGTTACATGGATGCCACGTGACAGTAAGAGAGAGGTTGTCTATGAAAACCCAATAACTTCGGGAGGTTATAGATTTCATTCCATAGATCAATTTTGAGTGAAATTGTTGACCTTGGAAAGATCTTGATGAGCAGAAGAGGAGTGAGCTATGATAGAGAAGATTCAAGGTTGTTAAGAGAAGAGAAAATTTAATACCCCATCCCTTAAAAAGGTACTTAGAGGATTAGGTCTGTTACATATTGAATTTTTTTAAACTCGTTCATTTTGATTTACTTGTTATTGCAACCATTGAACTATTTTATACAATTCCTCCTAGGAGGAAATTAAAGTACAACAATATAGTAGTGGATTTATCCGACTCCTGCTATTTGTTTTTACATTCCATTTTCCTGACAAAAAAGGAAATATATTCCAAAAAAAAAAGAGTCGTCAATCTGGGAAGGTCCTGACCTCACCACCTTTGCAATCAAACAAAAATGAACCTATGTGAATGATATGTGTGTTGATGTTCTTCCAAGACAACATGCTCCAGATTTGCAATTGTCCAGTGAACAACTCTCTTTCACACAACACCATTCTTGCTTTCTTGTTCCTCGGTGATCATCAAAACCAATAAATTTTCATTTACTTATATAGAATTGATCATAATCACATTTTCAAGTATTGAAAACTCTGTTTCAATCCAATTCCAATATACCGCACTCTACTTTGTTGTGGTGTAAGGATTAATAATCGCTACTATTGATTGTTGAAACATGTGTATGTAGATTTCCTATAATTGATAAATGGATATCTATATATACCAAACTCATTATATACCTATAACCCTAACATGTTGTCTTTCCTCTCATACATTACACTATATCACTAAAGTGTGTGTTTTTAAACTTGGTGGTGAAATCGTGGAGTTGAAGTTGTTGTGTATTATTTCTTGGAGTATATAGTTTGTTGTTGTTTTTTTACCATTGCCATTTAGTACTCGTTCTCATAGGATCAAGGTAACTATCGTGACAAAGATACCTTATATTATATTAAATCACATAATAAAGTCTTATTACTTCAACCTTAGACTTTTCAACATAGGAAATTTAATAATGTGTGTACGTATCAACATACATATATCCATCTACCTACCTCTACATACATTCCATATTCAATAGACTCTTGGTCTTTGATAGTATTTGGGTGTTATTATTTAAAGCACCACTAGGTACATAATGCCAATTGGTTTATGGTATGGGAGTGAACTTGTAGATTCCTCTCTTATTTGAGATCCACACAATAATTATATAGTTAAACATGGGAATTTTGTATTTGCATCGATATTTGTGAGCTTGAATTTTTATTACTTTTAATATTTGGTTATATAGAGAACTTTTAGACCTAGATTCAATTGGCATAGTCTACACTTTATACGTTTTTTTATTTTTTCCGACAATTATCACCGGAATTTGGCAACATAGTGGTTGGCAAAATCACAATTTTACAGTGCTCAAATCATGTTTTTGAATGCATAAATCAATTCAGTGCCCTAAAAAAAACCCATTCCATCCATTATATGTAATATCAACCACTAGAATTTGCAATTCCAACTATTTTTCTAAATTTTTGACTAGATTTTAAACGAAACCCATCAAAAAAATGACCAGAAAAAAGGGAAAAAATGTAGAATGTTTAGACTATGTCCATCCAATTTAGTTTTGTAATTTCAGATAAATTGTGTCTTAAGAGAATACCTCTAAACTAATTGTTGAGCCTTAATTATGTATGTTATGTTTTTTCTAGATGGAATTGTGACTCGCTGGATTGTTTTCCTCCCCCAAAACATTGTTTTTTCATAGTCATTTGTAGAAATTGTTAGCTTGGTTAAAACACTAATGCTCCATGTGGAAGATATTAGAAAGCTCTCATACTAAAAAAAAATTCACATTGTATAGCTACAAATGACGTAGAATATTTATTGGTCCATCCAGACAGTCTTGTTATGATCAACAATTATGTTTCAATTTGTAACGTACCTTCATTCTTAATATCAATAATAGGGTCTACTAATCTAGCATTTCATTGATGGTAGTAGTATGTAAATCAAAATGCAACACATTAAGACGGTTCACGACATAGAAACTCTTATTCTTAATTACTGTGATAGAGTTTGGCATTATAGCAGTCAACATAAGGTCAAGTTTTCCATCTTTAAATGCAAGGTCTAGATTTTAATTTCTCTAGACAACAAACTCAAGTTGAAGATCTCAATTTAATTAGAACTAGCGCTTCACAGTTTCCCACATAATATATTTCCAAGATGATGGCACTTAAATGAGATAGCATAATCAAATTATAATAAGCATAAGAATATGATTCATGTAGTGGCTCTATTTCAAAGGTTTATCGATCATCTCAACTCATCAATTCCCTAGAATCTCTTAAATGGAGGTCTTGTTCTCTCCAAAAGAGGACAGACCTAAGGTTTAAGGTTAAGATCCTTAATATCATGCATATAGAACCTTCTCCCTTAATTATAAGTGTGATTATGTGATCATTGGGGTCATATTTAACATAATAAAATGATTATTTTAATCTGCATGCCTCTTGTCTCATTATTCACTAATAAGTGGTTATGCAAAATGGAATAAACCCTTATAGAAAAGTAACTCACAATATTGAGGAAAAAACATAGTACAATCCATCATACAATAGAGGTGAATACCTCACAATAATCTTCAAAATCATTTACAACAGTTACACAATAATCTATGCATAACTTTCATATAATTGCAGGGGTATAGGGATATAGCCTCCTACTCCTTTCTAGAGTTTAATGTAAGAGTAAATATGGTTCAAACCAATAAGTAACCATCTAATTTAATCTCTTAAAAAAATTCACTTAAAATGCAAAAAAAATTCATATAGAACAAACACAAATTGCCTGGGCTATAGGGGATTTGAGTAGCCCTTCTTGACCTAAATGTATTTTCACCTTTTGGGGAATGAAACAGATGAATGTAACTCTGAAATTTTGTGATCATGTGAATATTGATGTCATTTACTTGATTGTAAAATTTGAATTCGAACAGACATCATATGACCAAGTTACAATAGAATTCCAGCTACAACCATTTTATGTTTTTAGGCAACATGTTGACAAATCTAAAGTTCTTTTTCGGTGAGAATGTGGATATTGATGTCAACTACTTTGTGTTAAAATTTTAATTCCAACTGAAATCATATGGACAAGTTATAGTAGAATTTCATTTACAACCATTTTATGTTTTTAAGGGCAATATAGGCAAATCATTGGCTAATTTTTAGTGAGAATGTGGGGATATGTACTAGATAAATCCACTCTAAATTCAATATTTATTATACATCATATGGCATTGTTTCACTAAAAATATGTAACCAGTTTTCAATACATTTCTACAAATAGTTTGCATGCATGAGGTTTATCAATTACAAATTTTGCAATTTAATAAATTATAACAAAAACCATTCACTTAATGTGATCCAGGTGGATATCGGTAGCCACCCATATCTTCCATTTGGATCACATACAACTTTCATCTTGGCAGTTATAGTTTTTATCTTGGTAATTTTTTCTAGCTTTTTGGATCCTAAACTTCTAGGGTCATTTTGAGGCCCTAAACAACCTTTTTTGGGCTTGCCACAATCACATTATTTACGGAGTCAGAGAGTGAAAGCATAATGTGTAGTACTTGGATAGACATTTCCAATAGGATATCGTTCACCTTAAACGAATATTGTATGCAAATGTTACGACCCTGGGAAGTTGGTGTACCAACTTACCCCATCGGGGTCCACATGACTTTTGGCACTTCATCTCCTAGGGTTAGGTTTTTGGATGTCTAGGGTTTTATGTTTACTTCTTGATGCTAAAAATTCTTGGAGGCCTCATTATAATGGGCTCATACAAATGCACGTAGCTTCCACATCTCTTCTTAGAGATTAGCTACCACCATTCGAGCAAGATTGTTTTCATTCTGCATTTTATAGTTTCAATTGATTTCTTCATTGAATATAAGTTAATTTCCATTGTATCTTTGTTATTTTTCCATGTATATATGTTTTAATGTTATATATATTTGTTTAATTTTGTTCCACTCATAAAACTGAATCATGGGTATCAAAGTGGTCTTCTCTTCATTTGTCTCTCTAAGCATGTCCCCAACGAGGTCAAGGTATAAGCAGTTGGGGCTCGAACCAGTTGAGCCTTTGCATGATAGGCCTCACCAAACCTGACAGTTTCCCATGGGATAATAAAAGAGAGATGATGGGGTAGGAGATCTCTTTAAACTATTGCTTGAGGAATCCCTCTTGCGAAAAAGGAATGAGATGATGGATAAATTTGTGCAAATCCTTCGACAACTGCCAAAAGGAAAAACATCTTCCTCAAGTGGAGGCGTCGCCCCCTTGAAGGTATAGATCAATTTTGATATTCCTATACTTGAAGGTCAAATAGATGCAATGTTGTAGACAAATGGTTAAACCTTCTAGAAGGGTATTTTTCTATCCACAACTTTTTCAATAGAGAAAATATTACATTTGCGCTCCTTAAGGTCGTCCTCGATGTCAAAGATTGGTGGGATTCTTTTTGTGAGAAAAAAGGAACAGATGGATCTACATTATTTGTAGTTTCACCCACTTGGGATTCCTTCAGGGATGTTATTAAGGAACAATACTACCCTTTTGGAAGTTATGACAACTTATACACAAGATGGACCACACCGCGATAGGAAAGGGACCAAACAGTGCCATAGTTCACCAATGTCTTCCATACCTTACACACCAAGTTGGGTATCAAAGACTCTGAACGACATTTGGTGCTCAATTACAACGGCGATATGCATAGATACATCCAGACATAAATGGATTTTTTAGAAATATCGTCCTTAGGTGTGGCCTATTGATATGTTGTCAAAATCGAGCAGAATCTTAAACAGAATACGCAGCAGTTTGGGTCTAGAAAGCCCCCATTGAAGAAGCAGGGAAAAGGTGGCCCTAACCCGCAGAATAAAGGGTATATAAAGGATGGGAAGCTTTTGGAAAACCATTCCAAACCACAAACAAAGAAGGACAATGGGAAGACAAATAAAGATCCTGGGAAATGGTGTGAAATCCATAAGAGCCCCTGGAATAACATAGTTGAATGCCACTCAAAGTAGTCATTGGTGGTTGTGGTGAAACCCTATGAATCATATGCAAGCTCTAACTCTAAGTGCAAATTAGAAAAAGTGATAAGGATCATTGATGCAGAACTCAGTGCCACCATTACTACCACCACCAAGGTCTAGCCCAACAAACCTGATAAACCAAAGGAAGGTGAGTGCCTCTTTCATTCACATATGTGGATGAAGGGTACTTTGTTGCACTTCATCATTGATAGCAGTAGCCAGAATAACCTCATCTTAGCAGAGGTCGTCAAGAAGTTGGCTCTATAGACAACACCACACCCACATTTTTACACCATCGGATGGCTCCGCCAAGGGAGTGAACTCTGCGTTAGCCAATAGTGTCGCCTAGCCTATGACATCAAGCCCTTCAAAGATGAGGTATTTTTTTATGTTTGCACCTTGAAGTTTGTGATGTTCTTTTGGGCCAACCTTATTTATGGAAATGTAATGTTGCATATGATTACAGGGCCCATAGTGTTATTATTACTTTGGACAGAAAATTATATAGTATACCCGAGGTAGTCCCATCTACTTCCATTTCCTTGATCTCTGTCAAGCAATTTGGGAAGGTCATCTCTCAGACAAGGAAGTTTTTCTTCTTCATGATTCGCACTCAAAGTGAGTGGAAGGTTGCAACCACATCCATGTCCTCTGCAACAGGTCTCTCCACAAAACATAAGCAAGTGGATAAGGTCGTGGAAGAATATAAAGACATCTTCTCCTCACCCACTGGAGTACCTTTGCACTATTAGGTCAAGAAATCAATCAATATGACCCTCGATGCACCACTACCCAATGGGAAAATCTATCGCTGCTCTTTGTCATAAAATGAGGAAATCAAGCACCAAATACAAGAGAATATTGAAAAGGGGCACATCCACCGATGCTCATCACTTTGTGGAAGACCAATCGTTCTCATACATAAGAAAGATGGGACCTACTGACTCTACATTGATTATTGGGCCCTAAATAAAATAACAGTTAGGAATTGGTACCTAATTCCCCGTATTGATGATCTCCTTGACCAACTCAAGGGATCCAAATAATTCATTAATATTGATCTGAAGTCCGGCTACCACCATGTCCTAATAGAGAATACCGATGTATGGAAGACTTACTTCAAGTCCAAAGAAGATATTTTTGAATGGTTGGTAATGCCATTTGTCTTGACAAATGCCCCAAAAAATTTCATGAGGATGATGGACGATATCTTGTGGCCTTTTACCAAATATTTTTTGGTGGTGTATTTGGATGACATCCTCATCTTCAACAAGAATTGGGTGGAACACTTGCAACATATTCAACAAGTTATTCATACTCTAGGGCAACACAATCTATATGAAAATTTGTAAAAATGATCCTTCGACATGAACAGGTTCTAATACCTAGGCTACATTGTTGATGAGAATGGGGTGCATTTAAATCCAACCAAGATCCAGGTCATCTATGATAGGTCAGCCTCGACCACACTCACATAGCTTCGAAGCTTCTTAGGCCTTGCCAATTTCTATTGCAGGTTCATGTTGGGATTCTCCCACATTGCATGGGATCTTAGCCAAGTAACCAGGGGCAGAGGCAAGGTAAAATTCATGTGGGGCCATTCACAACAGAAAATGTTTGATGATTTGAAGCAACGCTTATGCTCATCCCTGGTAATCTCATTACCTGACCTACAACGACCTTTTGAGATTGAGACAAATGCTTCAAACTATGTTGTGGGTGCAGTTCTCAATCGGCATGGGCATCCTATATCCTATCACAGTGAGATTCTTTCATATATTTTTAATAAGTACCCCAGTTACAACAAAGAAATGTACTCCATTGTACAAGCCTACCACCAGTGGATACATTACATTCTTAGGAAGGAGACAGTCATCCACATTGATCATAATCCTCTGCATTTCAATCAAACACAAGGAAAAATGTAGAATGACCGCCATCAGAAGTGGTCCACATACATGCAGTAGTTCCATCTCAACATCAAGTATAAGACAAGGAGAACCAATTGTGTTGTTGACTTCCTCAATTGACCTCCAGTTTCCACAATAACCATGGTGATAAACTCCTACGGACATGAGACCTCTGGATGGTCGCAACTCTATGAGAGAGATCCTGAATTCGCCACTACCTACCATATGTTGGACACAAACACAACGGTCATTGGTTTGCATCTGCAGGACAGTTTGTTGTGCCATCTGGGCCATCTATGTGTTTCATCAAGCGAGCAAGCGAAGATGATATGAGAATCTCACTACAATCGGGTGGCAGGACACTTCGGTGTAGAGAATACAATGGCAATTCTTCAACAACATTTCTATTAGTTGAAACTTCGACAGGATGTCAGCAAGTATATCAAGTCCTACACGGCCTATGCCATTGCAAAACAAGTCATTAATAAAACAAGGCATGTACACCCCTCTGCCTACTCCCAACAAGCCTTGGGAATCCATCTCGATGGACTATATGTCGGGCCTTCCTTCCACCAAGAAGGGAAATAACTGTGTTTTCATGGTTATTGATCGATTTTCCAAGATGGAGATTCTAGTCCCCTACAAGAAGATCATCACAACAGAGGCCACTGCAAATCTCTTCTTTGAACGAGTGGGAGTACATTTTGGGATACCACAAACCATCATCTCATATCGGGATAGTCGGTTCCTCGGCACATTTTGTCCCAGCCTCTAGTTACATCTAGACACTAAGCTCACCAAATCCATGCCCTTCCATAGAAAAATGGATGGCCAAACCGAGGTTGTCAACAAGATGATCATGCATATCCTGTGCATGTACAATTCCAAGAATCCATGCACACGGGATGAGAGTCTTCCCTTTGTTCAACATAGTTACAAAAAAACCATACATAGCTCAAATGACCATAGCCCCTTTCAGATGGGGTTGGGATTTCAACCATTGTGTCCCATGGATGTTTCACTGCCCCTTGCATTCATCCAGGAAGAATCATCCCATGCGCAAATCGAAGCCGACAAAACCACCCGGTTCATTGAACGAATCTAGCACATCTACCAATAGGTTCAAGATATTTTGTATAAGTTTTATGCCAAGTACAAACATCACAATAATCAACATTAAGTTCCACACAAGTTTTAGGTGGGAGATAAAGTTTAGTTTCATTTGCAGAAAGAACTCCTTATAGAACCCCATCGGAAGCTTTGTTCACTCCACTATGGACCTTACACCATCACCAAGGTTGTGGGTGACAATGATTTTGAGCTCAACATTCCCCCCTTCCTTGGCCTGCACCCAATTTTTAATTTGGACCTCTTTCGACCATACTTTATACCTTTATTGGACACCTCAGAGATAACAGAAAAGTTGAAATCGACAAATCTCAACCCTGATGTTGGATATGTGTTATATTCGTTGCACACATATAACTGTTGTCTACATTGCATCAAGTGCCCAAGGGGGTAAGAGGGGGGGGTGTTATTCCACCCTTGGGGTTCAGGGGAAGCGCCCCCGAAAAAAAACATTACTCAGTTTTCGCGTCGCTTTTTGGGGGTCCTTGGTTTTAGTGTCCATTTTTGGGCAGTTTTTCGGCACATGGTTTTTCATCGATGGATTTTTATTTACGGTTAAGTAATTAGGTTTGTTGACTAATCCAGGTCATTGGATTAGGTTTTTGGATGTCGCAAGATCCTATATATATATATATATATATATATATTATTGTAAATAATGTATATGTGAATGAATATAGAAGATGTTGGTTTTCCCAGTTTGGGTTTCCAAGGGAAAAAACTCTGTGTGATATGTGTATCTGTCATTGTATATTTTCTGTTCTTTTATTGAAAATATATTTGCAGTAAATTATTGTAAAAGGTTAAAATCTAAATTTGGTATTAGAGAAATTATTGTCTTCAGGGGGACACCTTTGTGGTCAAAGGTTTTTCTCGGGACTGTGATAAGCCTTGTTATAGTAGGATATATGTGGTATTGATTCTTCGGGTGAAGATAAATTGTGAGCAGTTAGAAAATAGAGATCGAGAAATTTAATGGGAAATGTTTTGAGATTTGGAAGCTCAATATGGAAGATCTGTTGGTAGACAGAGATCAGTGGTTTGTGGTGGATCTAGGTATTGCACCTATAGGAACGTCAACAAATGACTGGAAAAAGTTGGATCAAAAGGAAAAGAGCATAATATGATTGTGTCTCTCAAATTCAATATTACTTAATGTGTCAAGGGAAGCTACAAACAAGGAGTTATGGGATAAGTTGGTGAACTTGTATCAGTCTATTTTCCTGGTAAATAAATTGTTCCTATGGAAAAATTTGTATAACCTAAGGGTGAAATATGGAGACTCATTGACAGAGCATCTGAATGCCTTGAATATTGTTGTAAATAATTTGTTATCCGTTGATATTAAAATTTTAGATGAAGATAAGTGTATGAGTTTATTGTGCTCTTTACCAGACTCATGGGATAGTCTAGTTGTGTCCATAGGTAGTAATACAACTACCTTGAGTTTTGATTATGTGGTCTCATCCTTGTTGTCAAAGGAGATGAGACGAAAGAACATGGAAGGAAAGAGCATGGACACATTATTTGCAAGAGGACGCTCCCAGGAAAGAAATAGATCTAAGTCCTCAAGTGCAAGATCTAAGTCTAAGGGTAGATATAAATCTCTTGAAAAGTGTGTAAATGTATGTTGGAAATGTGGAAAAGAATGGCACTTCAAAAAGCAATGTGGATCCAAAAGCATTGAGAAAGTGAAGGGATCTAAAGGTGCTCCCTCTACAAAAGAAAATATCTCCAAGGAAGAAGGAGGAGATGTGTACTTGGATTCTTCAAGAACACATGCAGATCATGAGGCATGGTTGGTTGACTCAAGTGCATATTTTCATATGACTCCCCATAGGGAGTGATTCTGTGAATATGAAAGGTATGATGGAGGCAATGTTTTCCTAGGTTATGACTCGACAACCAGAATCATAGGATCGAGAAAATTCAAGTTGAGGCTCATAGATGGAAGGATTATAACATTTCCTGGAGTTCTGCACATCCCAAGATTGGCCATAAATTTAATTTTTTTAAGCAAAATGGACGATGCAAGGGTAAAAAAAGTATTTGAAAAGGAAACTTGGAAGATGGTTTTAGGAGCAATGGTGTTGCTAAAGGAATTATGGATTGGAACTCTGTATAAGCTGCAAGGAAGAACTATTAATAATGGGTGCAATAGTTCCATTTTTCCTGATATTGGAGTTGAAGAAGAAAAAACTCTTGCAGTCTCTAGAGAAAAGGTTATGGTGTGGCATCAAAGACTGGAGCATATTGGAGAGAAAGTTCATCGACTACTACATGGTAAAGGTATGGTTGAAGGTAAGTCTAACTGCTCTCTAGATTTTTTTTTCTGTAAACATTGTGTATATGGTAAACATAATCGGGTAAGATTCCCCTCTCATACAACAAGGGCAGAAGGAATTTTACAGCTAGTGCACAATGATGTGTTTGAACTTGTGTCGGTTCCATCATTGGGAAAATATGTGTACTATGTCTCATTTATATATGACTTCTTGAGGAATACTTGGATATATTTCCTTAGGAAGAAATTTGAATTCTTTGATAGGTTTAAAGAGTTTAATGCTCTTGTTGAGAATCAAACAGAGAAAAGAATTAAGGTGTTGAGGACAAATAATGGTGGAGAGTTCTGCAGGAATGAATTTGAAGAGTTATGTAAGAAGTGTTGTATAGCAAGGCAGAATACTACTCCATATACACCTCAACAAAATGGAGCTGCAGAAAGGATGAATAGGACGTTGATGGAAAAATCAAGGTGCATTCTCAGTGGTGTCAGGTTAGGGAAAGATTTTTGGGCAGAGGCAGTGGGTACTGCATGTTACCTGGTCAATCGATCACCCTCATTAGCATTGGATGACAAGACTCCAAATGAGGTATGTACTAGTAATAAATCATCTCTCAGACATCTCAAAGTATTTGGTTGTGATGCCTATGTTCATGTTCCAAAGGAAAATAGGAATAAGCTAGATAAGAAGGATGAAAAGTGTATATTTATTGGGTATAAATATGGACTCAAAAGTTATAAGATTTGGAACCCAGAAACTAAGAAGGTTGTGTATAGCTGAGATGTGGTACTTAGAGAAATGAAGGATGTTGTAAAATAGGAAGTCTTACCAAGTAAGGAAGAACCAGATAAAATAGAGTTTGAGCCAAAGGATGATGAATCAGACTCTACATAAGAACAAGAATAAGAAGAAGAATATCCTCATACTCTAGTATTGGGGAGATTGGTGCGGGAAAAAAGGCTACCATAAAGGTATACTCCACCTATTTTCCATTAAAACTTTTCTTTTTCTATATCTGATGATGATCCTAGAACTTTTGTGGAGGAAGTGGATTCAAAGGATGGAAAAATGTGGAAAAAGGCCATGGTTGAATAAATGGAAGCCTTGGATAAGAATGAGGCTTGGGATCTAGTGGAGTTGTCAACTCGAAGAAATTCCATTGACAGCAACTGGGTATTTAAAATGAAGTTGAATGCAAAAGACAAAGTGGAGAAATACAAATCTCGTTTAGTAGAAAAGGGTTATTCTCAGGTTGAGGGAATTTATTTTGGTGAGATTTGTTCTCTTGCTTCTCAGTTAGAAATTCTCTTGGTGTAGAGGATCTATGGGAATTGTTTCCCTGGATTGTTGACTATGTAACCCTGTAACCCCCTGTATGCAAACCAAGAAACAAGTGGGAGAATGTTGGATATGTGTTATATTATTTGCACGACTAAAAATAGTGTCTATGTTTCACTGGGCGCACAGGGGGTAAGATGGGGGGGCGTTAGGCCCACCCTAGGGGATTGTAGAGGGTGGAGCTCCTCTACATAGGAGTTCGATGGCAACGCCCCTGAAAAAAAATCCTCAATTTTTGTGTACATTTTTGGTCAGTCCTCAATTTTCATGTCCATTTTTGGGTGGTTTTTTGGCACATGGTTTTTCGCCGATGGTTTTCTATTTCCAGTTAAAAAATTAGGGTTGTTGACTAATCCAATTCATTGGATCAGGGTTTTAGATGTCGTTGGCTCCTATATATATATATATAT
>JZKD02S2359994.1:220748-242241 GCA_000966675.3 Picea glauca
ATATATATATATATATATATATATATATATATATATATATATATATATATATATATATATATATATATATATATATATATATATATATATATATATTGTATTGTAAACAATGTATGTGTGAATGAATATAGAAGATGTTGGTTTTCCCAATTTGGGTTTCCAAGGGAAAAATCTTTGTGTAATGTGTGTATTTTCCATTGTATCTTTTATGTTATTTTTTTGAATATTTGTTTGTAATAAATTATTGTACAAGCTTAAAATATACACTTGATTGAATGGAACATGAATCCACTGATCATATTGTGGAATCGTAGGTCAAGGGAACTCACCAACAGTAGCTTCATCTTTATTGGTTTTTCAAAGTGGGGCAGCTCCTACACCAAGGCAAGTGGCTCACCTAGGGCTAAATTCAGCATACATTTTCTCATCTAATGAGGGAACTCAATGCAATGGAGACAATTGTTTCCTAAGGAGGGAGGATTGATCCAGGTGGATCCACGTGGATATCAGTGGCCACCACCTCTTCCATCTATCTCACGTACAACTTTCATCTTGGTAGTCTTTTTCTATCTTTTTGAGTCCTAAACTTTAAGGGTCGTTTTGAGGCCCTAAATAATGGTTTTTCGGTCCGCCATAGCCACACTTTATACATAGTCAAAGTATGACCATGTAATGTGTAATCATCGGACATACCTTTCCAATGTGCTATCATGTGCCTAAAACAGAGATCATGTGCAAAAGTTACGACCCAAGAAGTTGATGTACCAACTTACCCCATCGGGGCCTACATGAATTTTGGTGCTTCATCTCCTAGGGTTAGGTTTTTGGATGTCTATGGCTTTATGTTTACTTCTTGATGCCAAAAAATCCTGGAGGCCTCATTGTAATGGGCTCAGAAAAATGTGCATAGTATCCACATCTCTTCTCAGAGATTAGATACCACCATTCATGCAAGAATGTTTTCATTCTGCATTTTACAGTTTCAACATATTTTGTTATTGAATAGAAGTTAATTTCCACTGTATCTTTGTTATTGTTCCCTGTTTATTTGTTTTAATGTTATAGATATGTGTTTCACTTTGTTCAGCTCATAAATCTGGATCATAATGACATCTACATAATTTCCATGGCATGAGCTCAAAATAAATAATGCTAACATGTGGGTGCATTTCATCGTGATTGAAATATTAATAAAAGAAGAAGAAGAATACACTTATTTTTTATAAAATGAGTTCCAAGGCAACTTATTGTGTGTGAAACATTTTCCTTTCAACCATAGACAAATACTTTGTGAATGCCACCCCCGTGTTGGTCTATGAGACCACCAGGGAAAAGAATAGTTGTCAAATCTCCCAAATCACTCTTCTCTTAACCACAAGCTTCCAAATCAACCTAGAAAACCAACATAAATGTAGAGGTTAAAGAAATCACTTCCCTACTCAATATTGGTGTCTAATTCCCCATGATAGTGCTTCTTTCTTCTCTCCATATGTAGAGGTTGAAGAAAGTACTTCACTACTCAATTTTGGTGTCTAATTCCCCATGACAGTTCTTCTTTCATCTCTCCATGGATACTATGATAGTTGGGATGCTCTTTTTTCATCACGAGATCTATTCTCTCCTCAAGAAGTCATTTTTTTATAAACCTCTTCGTAATTGAAATTCTATTTTTTTCACATGAATGAAGGAAAGAGAAAGGAAGAGTCGTAATCCAACTCTTCCACTTCCTTAGCCATAGGGATCAAGAGTCCTAGTTGAACTATCCTTGATTGCATGAATATAGGAATTAGTTGCTTCAATATAGGAGGTAGGTGCTTAAAGATAAGAAATAATTACTTAAAGTAATAAAACTTATTTCACTAGGCTCGTAATTATAATATCATACATATTAGGATAGAATGTTAATATTGTTGATTAAGGTCGGTTTTCATTGATGGCAAACCTTGAAGAAATCCCGGTAGCACAAAGGTTTGGGTAATGGACCCAAGTTTGTTTGATGTAAAGATGACTCATTATTGTCTTGTCATGGTTGATAAGAAGTATAGATGGATGAAGTCCAAAGTGGTCCCCTTATGGTGAAAGCCCTCACGGGAAGATGCTTTGCAGATTGAGTTATCCTAGAAGTATGGTTAGAGAACACATGCTTAATTGAGGAACAATGAGATGAAGGACAATGATTTTATCATTGAAACTATCATATATGCATAGTGCTTGTCATGCCATTTTCGATGGTATGTGGAACGTCACATAACTCCTCACGGTTAGAAAGTTATGACCATATGAAGTTGGAGAACCCTCATGAGTCTTATAGAAGCCCCCAAGAGTCAAAGTGTCTTGCAAAAGAAATTATTTTAAATGGAGAATCCCTAAAATAAGGAAAGTGTAAGGATACATGAATATATAAATAAGAGGCAAATCTCACTCATTAAAGACACACTTGTACATATTGTATATCTATTTTCTTGTGTAAAGATTATTGTAAATACTTGTGGATACATCTGAAGTGGCGAATGTCTGAGGTAATACAAAAGTTTGACGGTGAAATTCTCCGAATTACAGCGAATACAAAAAACCTTATTTTCTAAGGTGTACACGGGTTGTCTGTGTATAGGGTCAGTACATATACGTGGGTTGTCTGTGAATAGGGTGCGTACATACGCGGGTTGGTTATGTATAGGGTGAGTAAATGTACGCGGGTTGTCTGTGTATAGGGTGTGTACGTACGTGGGTTGGTTGTGTATAGGGTGAGTACATGTTGATAAATCCATGGAAACTTGAGAAGATGAAGATGCAAAGGTTCTAGATTATGAGATCAATCTCCCAGGAAGGTCTAAAGTGCTCAGATACATCAGATCCATCCATTGGTTCAAAAGGTATGTCTTATTTCTATGAATAGTTGGATTTTGATGTATGCATGAGGAATGGCAATGGAGATTTGAGGATTCTCCCTAGAGAGACTAGTGGCTACATGGGATTTTTTGTATAAGTCAGATCTACAAAAATACAGTGCTGGTATGTTCATCATTGATACTTCTTATGAGGCACATATTGTATTTCTTGGCATATGGCTAAGGGTTTTTATGGTACATGGTTGAGAGCTTGTATTTGTGTAGTAGTTGATGTATTGAGAGGTTGAATATCAGAAAGGGTTTGATGTCTAAGATCATATGAGGGATATTATACTTGTTCATGATTACACACACCTATGAGATACATATTTGCCTTGAGTAAAGGTTATGTATGAGGATGCATGCACATGGTACAGTTACAGTCTGGATACAGTGACAGGTTACAGATCTATGTGAAAGAAGTAACAGAGAGTCAGAAGTTTTCAAGAAAAAAGAAACCCTAGTTTTCAGAAGGCATACGCGGGATGCATAACAGTTAAGGCACGTACATACGCAGGCTACAACACTACAGGTTGCGTACCTATTGTATTTTTGTAGATACATGTTTAGTTCAGGTACAGATTGATTACAGGGAAGTTGTATAGACTGGATACAGGTCAGTGGTACAGGTTGATATAGTTGTGCAATAGTACATCTCACAGTGACAGGTTGTCAGTGGTTCCATAATTCTACTTATACTTCAGGGTGGTTGGATGGGGCAAAGGGAGGTGGTTGTAGCCAGAGAACAAAGGGGGTTGCAGCCTCCTTTTGGTTGTAGCCAGAGAATTGGGGAGTTGGAGCTTCCCTCAGGTTGTAGCCTGAGAAACTAGGGGTTTGGAGCCTCCTTCCAGTTGCATATGGAAAACAAAGGAAGTTGGTGCTTCCAATGAATGTAATTCTTCAAGACATATAAGAAAAAGCATTCTGTGGTTTTCTCTCACTTTGGGTTTCCACATAAAACACTGGTGTATTGTGTATGTGTGTGATTGTTCATTTCTTATTGCTCATTATTGGATAGTAATTCTACATTGACATAACAATTGGATTATTTGGTTAAAAATGACTATAATTTCTCTATTACTGATTCACCCCCCCTCTCAGTAATCCAACAATTGGAATCATAGCAGGTTCCTTCAGAAATCAGTTTAACCACTGAAAGGTAGATCATGGAGAGTAACAACTTGTATAAAAATGGAATACCACAGTTTGATGGACAGAAGTATGTTTTTTGGAGCATAAGGATGAAGACATATATAGAGGCAGAGGGATTTCAAGTTTGACAATCAATTGTAGATGGATACACAACACCAATCGTTCCACCAACAAATGAAAAAGCAGTGAAACTCGATCAGAATAATTCCAAAGCCACAAATTTACTTTTGAATGGTCTTAGTGATATAGTATTCACCAAAGTTGCACATTGTAAATCCGCTAAATAGATTTGGGACAAGCTTCGAAATATTTATGAAGGAGATACAAAAGTCAGCAGCAAAGCTTCAAACCTACATAGGTTAGTTCAAACAACTAAAAATGAAGGAAGATGAGAATATTGCAGCCTACTTCTTACGAGTCGATGAAACAGTGAATGCAATAATAGGATTGGGAGAAGAAATTGAAGAATCTGTAATTTTTAAAAAGGTACTGAGATCTCTTCCTATGAGATTTAACCCTAAGATATCAACACTAGAAGAAAGATCGGATCTAAACTCAATAAGCATGGACGAACTACATGGAATTTTCACAGCATATGAAATGAGAACTGAACAGGAAAATCCAGATGTAAAATAAGCAGTCTTCAAAGAATCCAAAAGATCAAAGCAAAAGAAAAAGAAACAAGAAGAATATAGCAGCAACAGTGACGTCTCGGAAGATGATGAAGAAGTGGTCAACTTCATCAAAAGACTGAACAAGGGAACTGATGGTAGGTATAGAGGTAAGCTTCCTTTAATTTTTTTTAATTGTGATGGTATTGGTCATTTTGCTAACAAATGTCCTCATAAGAAAAAGATAAATGATGAAGGTTACTCAAAAGGAAAACAAACATATAAAGGAAAAATAACTTCAAAGAAAGTTTTCAAACAAATCTTATGCACCAAAGAAGACATATCATCATCAGATGAAGATGAAGTCAGTGCCAGTGAGACAGGAAGAGTTATATTCATGGAAGTAGAAGACTCTGAAGAAGAATATGAAGAAGCCAAAGAAGAATATGGAGAAGTTGAAGAAGAAAATGAAGAGGCAGAAGTTGAATTTCGAGAAGAATTAGTGTGCACCATAGAAGTTATCAGAAGAGAAAAGAATAAAAACAAGAAACTACAAGCAGAACTAGACAAGAAAGAAGACACTCAAGAACTAGAACAAATGATCACCAAATTGAAGGTTCAAATAGAAGAAGATAAAAAAATTGAAGAAGCACTCAAAGAATAGCTAGAAGAAAAGGACAAGATCATTGGAAACTTGGAAGCACAGATTGTCACATTAAGAAAGGATATTCAAAAGAAAAATATGCAGAATAGCTCAAAAGTTTTGGATGACATTATCAGCAGTCAAAAATCTCATTTTGACAAGACCAGACTTGGATACAATCAAACAAAAAAGGGATCAAAATCCCAAAAAACAGAGCAAGAAACATATCCAAAAATCTATGCAGAAACAATCAAAGGGGATAGGAAGATATACAAGGAAGATTGCAGGGACACTCCTCCACTGAGAAGACTTAGATTTCAGAATCAACAATCGATAGATAGGCCTCAAGAAGAAGAAGGATTCACAAGAGCACCTCCTTTCAGAAGATCCTCAACTCCTAGGTATCAAACTATATTTTTTGGTTTATGTTATGCATGTAATAATTTTGGATATAAAGATGTAAATTGCAGAGCTAACAACAGGAACAATAAAAAAAATTATAATCATACACAAAGGGGTTATTCAATAAGGCCTAGTGAAACACAAAGAAGAAGTTACAACAGGTTTGAATCTTTGAGCACTGAAGTGGAATGTTACAAATGTAAAAAATTTGGACACATGGCCAAAGAGTGCAGAATGGCAATCCCTCATAAAGAACCTCAACAGAATAACAATAGTCACAGACAAGAACCTCAGAAAATGACATGGATAAGAAAGCAAGATCAGTATAGCAATGAAGAATGCATAATTTCTCTACAAGCTTAGAAGAAGAAACATGGTTGGTATGTTGACAGTGGGTGTTCAAAACACATGACAGGTGATAGAGACAAGTTTCTTACATTATGAAAGGAAAGAGATGGATCAGTCTCCTTTGGAAATGATGATTCATCCAAAATCATTGGAAAAGGCACAGTCTAAATTGGGAACAAGAATGAAAAGGAAGAAAATGTTCTACTAGTAGAAGATATGAAACATAATCTTCTAAGTGTGAGTAAAATGTGTGACCAAGGTCATAAAGTTACTTTTGATACACAAAAGTGTGAGAGAAGAAAAGAAGGTTCATGGAAATTGATTTCTACAACTGCAAGAACTTCAAGCAACATATATGTGTTAAGTGAAATTGGAAATGAAAAGTGTTGTCTAGGAAAGGAAGATGAAAATTGGCTATGGCACGGAATAATGAGTCACGTGCATTTTGATAACCTTGTTAAAGTCAGCAAAAGAGAAGCAGTCAGGGAAATGCCCCAAATCACGAAAACAACCAATACTTTATGTAAGCATTGTCAACAAGGAATGCAAACAAAAACCGGGTTCAAATCAATGGAATATTCAATGACAAGACCATTGGAAATTGTGCATACTGATATAGTTGGACCAACTACAACAAAGGGATTAAAAGGTGAGAAATACTTTATGTTATTAGTTGATGATTATACAAGAATGATTGAAGTTTTCTTTCTCAAGAATAAGTCAGAAGCTTTTGAAAAATTCAAGGTCTACAAGGAAATCGTTGAAAATGAATTGGATTCAAAAATCAAATGCTTGATATCTGATAATGGTGGAGAGTTCACCTCAAAGGAATTTATGGACTACTGCAGCAATCATGGAATAAAAAGACAATTCTCCGTTGCTAGGACACCTCAACAGAATGGAGTTGTTGAAAGAAAGAACAGGATAGGACAGGAAATGGCTCAAACAATGCTAATGGATTCAAAATTGACAAATATTTTTTGGACATAGGCAGTGCATACATCAATTCACATTCAAAACAGATTAATGCTCAGAAACAACACCGACAAAACTCCTTACGAGCTATGGAAAATAAGACCAGCAAATGTGAAGAACTTCAGATTTTTTGGAAGCAAATGTTATATCAAAAGAGAAGATGGCAGAATGGGAAATTTTGACTCTCGTGTGGACAAAGGAGTACTTGTTGGTTACTCAAGTACAAGGAAATCATACAAGTGTTACAATATAAGATTGAACAAAGTTGTGGAAAACATCAACATGACAATTGATGAATCAAAGGAAGAAGAAAATGAATCAATGAAATCGCCCTTAGAAGAAGAAGCAGAAGATGAAAAAGAAGTAGAAGAGGAATATGAAGAGAATCCAATAGAAGCAGAAGAGAAATTTCAACAAGTGTCTCCAAAGACACCTAGTAAATGAGTACAGAAGAATCATCCTTCAAATCAAATTATCGGAAACAAAGATGCAGGAGTTGAGACTAGAAGAAAAATTTATTCACCAGAACAAACACACCTAGCACTCTTATCTACAATTGAACCAAATTGTTTTGAAGAAGCCAACAAGGATGAATTTTGGAATAAGGCCATGGATGAAGAATTGGATCAAATAGAGAAAAATAACATTAGAGAATTGGTTCCAGGACCAAAGAATAAGAATGCGATCGGCAAAAAATGGGTTTTCAGTAATAAATTGAATGAAGATGGACAAGTTACAAGGAACAAATCTATATTGGTATGTAAAGGATATGCACAGATTGAAGGAATCGACTTTGAAGAGACATTTTCCCCAGTTGCTAAAATGGAAGCAATCCATTTTCTTTTAGCTTATGCATGCTCCAAAAATATTAAAGTATATCAAATGGACATAAAATCAACTTTTCTGAATGGGGAACTTGAAGAAGAAGTCTGCATTGAACAACCAAAATGATTTTAGTTGTCAAAGAACATAGATTATGTGTGTAAATTAAAGAATGTCTTGTATGGTCTAAAACAGGCTCCTAGAGAATGGTACTCTAGACTAGATAAGTATCTGCAGTAGGCAGGGTTCAGAAAAGGAAGTGCAGACAACATCCTGTACATCAAGGTAAGTCAAGGCAATATTTTATTAGTTGAATTTTATGTTGATGATATTATTTTTGGTAGTGATGATGACAGGTTAAGCCAGAAATTTGCAAAAGATGTGCATAATGAATTTGAAATGTCATTACTTGGAGAACTATCCTTCTTTCTGGGACTTCAGATACGTCAAAGAAACCAAGGAATTTTTATTTCTCAAACCAAGTATATCATAGAAATTCTAAAGAGGCTCGGAATGGAAGATTGAAAACCAGTTATCACTCCCATGCAAACCAGTTGAAAGTTGAGCAAAGATGATGATTCGAAGTCTACAGATCAAAGGCAATACAGGTCAATGATTGGAAGCCTACTATATGTGACAGCATCCAGACCAGATGTAATGCAAGCAGATGGATAGGTGGCATGATTTCAAGCAGCACCAAAGGAATCACATGTATTAGCAGTGAAGAGGATTTTCACATATCTCAAAGGAACAGAAGAGTTTGGATTATGGTATCCAAAAGGAAAGGATCTGTTGGCGACGGAAGTCACTCCTGGATTGTAGCAGGAGCAGAGCCCGATGCCCATCAGTTTAATGTCACGTTTTGTTTAATGAGGTGATCAAATGGAGGTTAACTCAAGCCGATGTAGCTCTAACTCCGAAACTAGGCCAAGAATGCATGGGCAAGTGAGGTCTTGCATGAACTTCAGACAGTGAGGTGTAGTAAGGGTGAGTAGGGGAAAGACTTATATCAGGGAGATGCGAAGGTCTGTGATAAACATCAGGTTTCTAATAGACTGTAGAAGAAGGCATCCAAACACAAGATCTTCTTGCACTCAAACACAGAAAACCAAAGAATACAATAATGCATAAATAAATCCTTTATCATGACATAATTGTAATGATCCGCACGAATCATTCGTTCACGAACTCTCTTAGCATGAGACAAAAATTAGACGAAGTAATAAAGACTGTCTGTCATAAAGCAAGAAATCTCATATGCAGCTGCATAACCAGAGAACTAGAGTCTGTGCTAAAACTTTACAATCGGGAGCTCTTCTCTACCATCGATCATTACAAAATGGAAAAAATGCCTACATATACTCTTCCCTTCCATTCACCCAGCAGAGGCATCTCAAAACTTTCAATGGATGGCGTCACCTCAATCAAATATGGCATGCATTTCTCTGTCATACGCTACCTTAATTCGGCATGGCCTGCGCCAGAGGTAGCTGAACCCTTTGAATGTTGACTTGGGGTGTGCAGGTTCTTTTGGCGAGTGGAAGACTAGGCGTGGATTCCCTAAGGAGAAATGGTACAGGGGACCCTCCCAGGTAGACTTTCGGCAGGGACCTCCATACTCTGCAATAAATGAGAGAGGTGAGGTTTGAACCACCCTCTCTTTTCTTCATTAATCTCCAACAGGTACTGGGATTTAACTCACGTCGAATCGGCATCTGGAGCATCACAATGCCTTCCTTCTGAGGTTTAGCTCAACGCTTCGGGGCCCGAGTGGCCAAATGAAAAACATAAGCACCCCTCCTCTAGGCCTGTTCTCTTACGACCAGGCGCCGGAACCATGGGCCTGATCCTGGGCGCTATCGGAAATTTGGGGTTCAGGGTTTTGAAATGCATGAAACGAGGGGTGCCTGCTCCTCGAAACCTCGATCTATGATATGCCGACAGGCTTTCCACGTATCCCAATGAGATCGGACGGTCTAGATTCTCTTTGACCCATGGCGCTTCCCCTTGCTAAACCCCGAGCAACTGGTCAGCCCCGAAAACCTGATGGCTGTCGATCTGCTTCTATGGATGGATCTCGGCCACCGATGGCAAAACTTCGCCCGCTCGCTTGACTAGCTGCCAAAAAATGGGATTATCTCGTGTTACGCTCAGGTGCTTCCCCTGCAAACTGAAAACCTGGGTATGCCTAACCCCAAGACAAGAAATATCGCTAACATTAGGCTCCATGGGGGATAGAGTAGTCCCTGCGATTCTCTAAGAACTCCTTCCACAGCTTCAGTGCCTTGCTATTGGGCTATGGAGTCACTTATTAAGTCAAAAACATGTAAAAAGAAAATACACAAAGGTAAAAAGGACAATATTTACAAATAGAGGAGCCCTCTAAGGCTCAAATAAAACATTTTTTCAGAAAATGCCCATTCACTGGGCTGTTGAAAACCTCTTCACCCTCCAGATCTTGCAACCCGTATGTGTTGTTGGAGAAAATCTCAGAGATTTTGAAGGGGCCGATCCAGAGGGCGTCGAACTTGTTGTGCTTGCCTTTATCATGTCTGGGTGTGTCCCACTTAAATACCAAATCCCCGATCTCGAGCTCCTTTTTCCTAACCTTCCTGTCAAAAGCCTGTTTGATCTTCTGTTGATGACTATAAGTTGTGTCCCTTACTTGTTCTCTGATCTGTTGCACTTCCACTATCTGATGAATTCTTCTGATCATATGATCTGGTTCTCCCTCGTAGTCTTGAAAGAAATTCGCCACAGGTAAGGTGAGCTGAGTAGGGAAAATCGCCTCTGCTCCGTAGACTAGTTGAAATGGCGAAGTGCCCAGAGACTTCTTCGTTGTGACACGATCGACCCACAGAGAAAATTTCAACTTTGAATCCCAGGCTCTTTTGTTATCTTCTAACAATATTTTGATGATCTTTATCAGGCTTTTGTTGGAGGATTCCGCTAAACCATTGCCCTGGGGATAGTAGGGGGTGGAGTGAATTAGCGAGATCTGGAACTGCTCACAGAACTTAATTAGAGGTTCAGATTTGAAAGAAGCAGCGTTATCGGTGACGATCCTGCTGGGACAGCCAAATCTGGCTATGATATCCTCCAGGAAGCTGATAACTACTTTGTGTGATGCGCTTCTGGTGGGGACAGCTTCTATCCACTTGGTGAAATAATCTGTTGCAGTCGGGATCCATATGTGCTGACCACTTGAGGGAGGATGAATTTCTTCGATGAAGTCCAACCCCCACTGCTGAAAAGGTGTCGAAGCTACTATGGGTTTTAATGGCAGCGATTTGAGTTGTTGTTTTCCTGAGAAATTTTGGCATTTGATGCAAGCTTTGATCTCTCTGTAAACATCAGGGAATAAAGTGGGCCAGTAATACCCAGCTCGGAGTATCTTGCGGGCTGTGGTCTTCCAAAAATGATGACCTCCGCAAAGGCCGCTATGAAAATCAAACGTAACCTTCTGGGCCTCTTGCGGGTCCAGGCATCTCAAAAATACCCCTAGAGGGTCTTTCCAGTACAAGGTTTGGTCAATGAGGCAATACCTGACCGCCTTGAGCTTTAGAGCCCTCGCTTTTCTTTTTCCCATTCCATCGGGGGGCTTCAACTCCTGTAGAAAATACAGAATGTCATGATACCAGGCACATTCTGCCAGCGATAAGCCATCTTGAGAGCATTGGCTTGGTGATTCAACCTGCTGAGATCCTGGGCGAGTATTGATGAAACTAACTCCCAAGGCTTCGCAGTTGGATTCAGCCAGTAGCTTGGCTAAACCTTTCCCCTTAACCAACTTGGTGGGCTTTATCTCTAAGTCGAATTCCAGAATTTTAGCAATCCATCGACCTCTTTTCCCATATACGTCGGGTTGTACAAGGATGTCCTTCACGGAAGCTGAAGGAACGTATGTTGTTACTTTTGAATGCAAGACATAGACTCTGAAAGCTTTAAGAGATTTCACTAAGGCATAGGCATTTTTCTCCATGATTTCATACCTGCTCTCTGCATCTCTTAATGCCCTACTAAAGAAGGCGATGGGCTGCTCACGCCCTTCCTCATTTTTCTGCAGTAAGACCCCCGCCACTGTATCATAGGAAGCAAAAGAAAAAATCAGGAAATCCTTGGAATAATCAGGACTGATTAGCACAGGCACCTCAGTCAATGCCTTTTTTATTCGGTCAAAAGATGCCCGGGGCTCAGTGGTCCATTTCACTTTGTTTCCCTTTCTGAGCATTGTTGTGATGTGTTTTACCAGTTCAGCAAAATTTGAGACGAATCTCCTCAGGAAGTTAATCTTTCCTAGAAATGCCTGGACCTCTTTTTTAGACCTGGGAAGTGACAGGGTTTGAATCACCTCCACTCTGCTGGGATCAATTCTTACTTCTTCCGCCGATACTATATGGCCTAGCAGCTTGCCCTCCATCATAGCGAACAGGGACTTCTTGGGATTTAGGGAAAGACCAAATCTCTGGCACTTCGAGAAAACTTTCCTTAAGTGACAGCGGTGCTCTTTATCAGACCTAGAGAAGACCGTGATGTCATCTAGGTAGATCACTACGAACTGGTCTTTTTCTCCGATGAAGGCTATATCCATGGCTCGCTGAAATGTTTCTCCTGCATTCATCAACCCAAATGGCATTTTGGCATACATGAATGTGCCCCAAGGAGTGGTGAATGTCATTTTTTCTCTGCCCTCAGGAATGACCGATACCTGATTATAGCCAGAAAACCCGTTGATCATAGATATCCTGGATGCACCAGTTACCCTTTGCAGTATGTGTTCCATCTTAGGTAGGGGGTAATTGTCCTTCTTCGAGCTTCTATTCAGATTCCTGGAATCGACACAAAGCCTGATTTCTCCGCTTTTCTTCCTTACCGGAACCAAATTGGCCACCCATTCGGAATATCTCAAGGGGACGATGATCTGTGCATCTAATAGCTTCTTGACTTCCTTTTCCATGACCGGAAGCAATATGGGATTTATCTGTCTCAACTTCTGCCTGAATGGCTTAGCTTCTTCCTTCAACGGGATTTTGTGTTCAATGACAGATGTGTCGTATGTTTTGAGATATTTGTAGGTCCAAGCGAACATGTCGGCAAACTCTCTCAGCAACTCCGTGTACTCATCCCTCTGTTCACTGGTCAGGCTACTTAATAATTTGACAAACTTGGGCTCTTCCTGCGTGCCAATGTTGCATTCGGCTGTATCAGCATCTTCATTCGAGACCTTGCCCTTTACTGCCACATTGTTCCCATCGAACAGTCTCTCTAAAGGGACTAGTCCTCTCGGGATGTGATTGTTAGGCAGCTGGATAATCCAATGATTAGAAATTTTGTTTAAAAACACCTCAGGGTGAGGGTCACCTTCTGGATCGGGATCTTGATCAATGTGTACCGCAGAAAATTCATCAACTGATTTGAGAAACCTTTCGAGTTCCGAATCATCCTCGAACACCTTCCAATGCTTGACATTGTCTGACACCGAGGGCCTATATCTTATATCAACATCATTTTTTACCATAGGCGGTAGAGGAAATTTGAGCAAACTAGCTAAGACAGCTAAAGAATTGGCCAAAGTATTTTCTCCCCTCGGAATGAAAGAAATGTTAAAAGCCAAGAAGAAATTATCAATAAGGTCTCATACTTCATTCCTATAATTTCTGAGCCGGGGATTATTGGCATGATAAGCATTCCTTACCTACTGAATAATAAACTCAGCATCTCTGAATATTGTTATCTCTTTAATTCCCATTTCCTTTGTGGCCCTCATACCCAGAACAAGAGCTTCATACTCTACCACGTTGTTAGTGGCTTCGAATTCCATCTTTTATGACAGGGACACGACTTCTTGATAAGGTGATATGAAAACCACTCCAGCGCCAGCGCCTTCGTTAGAAGAAGCTCTGTCCAAAAACATCTTCCACACAGAGGGGCTTTGAGGGGAAATCGGATGATCAGGGCTGGGATGTTTTCTGATTATTAAAGAGCTTTCAGGGGCATCGGTAAGCTGCAGCAAACTAGACCCCAAGTCAGTGTCCAGTGCAAATATGGGGTGATTGGTGGGGTCTGCTTCATCACTGACAATATAGGCTAGCTGGGCTTCTCTGTATAACCTCCTTTGTTCCCCTCTGAAGACCGGAATGGTGGTGTATGTGAGATCCATCTATATTGTCCCTCCAAGCTTTTTAATCCACGATCTAGACAATAGCATACCAAATTTTGGGGGAACGTCGGCTACCACAATATCCATGACCACACTTTTCATGGGCAGCTGAAACAGGGAAACCACCAGGTCTTTGATGACTCCTAGACACTAAACTCTCCTTGAATCAAAAGAATATAAATCATGATAAGTTCTTGTCACCTCCAGTCCCAATTCTTCCATGACTATTTTTGGCATAAGGTTATGGGAAGCCCCTGAATCCATGAGGAAGTTATGCATCACTTTATCATGTATGTTCAGGGATGTGTAGAAGGGGGGGGGATGAGTCATCTCTGTCTTCTACCATGGGGCCTAAGATGACAGCTGGCTTCTCATCTTGAAGGTTTACTGAGTCAGAGGGGGGCTGGGGGGACTCGGATTGTAGCAGCTTGGAGAGGGATCTTTTAAAATCTTTGTTTTTAACTAGCTCTGAGAGGGGGACGGGGATCCTGATCTTTTGAATTTCATGTTCAAAATTAAAGGATGGAATGGGCTTAGGATCTTCCCTTACCTCGGTGACGGGTTCTTTGACTGTTGGCAAAGCACTCTAAGCTCTTTTATCTTTAGTAGCGGCTGCTGCAGATCTAGTAGGTCTTTCTGCTATGAGGGGTTGGTCTGGGCTGCCTTCTTTCCTTCTCAACTTGAGATTATATATGTTAGAAGTGTGATTGGCCCTTTGTTCTTTCCCCAACTCATGAATTTGAGCGCTCATCATGGATTCTTCACATGCGGACTAAATCAAATGGGGAAAAGGGGGAGTTTGTTCAATACAGTAAATTTCAGGGCCAAACTCGTCTATCTCCTCTCTTTCCTCATGATCAACTAGGTTGTTTTGGAGGGGGGTTTGAACCCTTTGATCTTCTCTGTCTTTTCCCCTTCGTTCCCTCGGGAAAACCTGAGGCATATTGTCAGTAGGTCGTCTGAAACCTCTATTATCAGTGTTCTGTGGATTTATGTACATGGGCTTCCCCTCTAATTCCCACCTTTCCATCCTGGTAGAAAGCGATTCCAGTGCTCTAGTTGTCTCATCTGTCTGATGGGGCAGGGGAGAGGAACTGGATGAGGAAGCTTTAGGCCTGTTCTTGGACGTATTTCTATCACCTACGTTCCTGAGACGGCTGACAGCCAATATGTTAGATTCTACCTCCACGACCACATCCTGCATGTGGGCCAGCGTAGCAGCTCTTCTCTCCCTTAGAAGTAGGCAGAAATCAGGATCAAAAGCATTGGAGTAAGTGATATTTGCAGAGGCTTCAAAGGGTTTTATCTCAGCAGGGATTTTGTTGTACATTTTATTAAATCTCTTGGAGAAGTCAGAGACAGACTCTCCTTCCTTCCTCTTCAACGACCCAAACTTTGTCATGTAATACATGAAATCTTTTTTATCTCCCCGCTGTCTCAAAAAGGTACTATCTAAAGCTTCGATCCCATCAATAGATCCAGGAGGCAGGGCCTTGAACCATTTTCTAGCCTCTCCTTGGAGACTATGGACAAAAATTCTCATCCATACGTCTGCGTGCATGATAACATTATCATCCGCAAAAGTGTAAAAGGTTGCTAGGTGTTCTTCAGCAGCTATGTCCCCCTCGCCTGTAAACTTGGGCAGTTGCTTTAGGTATCCATCTAGTGGGATGGAATTGAGAAGCTATGGTAAGACAAGAGGAGCATACCTAGCGGCTATGATGGCCTCCATTGTGGTCATAGGGGGATTTGCTCCGGCCATATGGATATTATGTAAAGGGGAACTCAAAGGAGAAGGAACTCAGAACATGGATACTAGGGATGAGTTCTTAATGGGAGTGGGAAACAACGGGGGATTTAGTGAAAAGGATAGCGAGCTTAAGCTGGTTGATGTTTCTCTTTGTGCAGAAGCGGCAAAGCTAGGAGTAGGGAAATCTTCCATGTTTCTGGGTCTATGCCAAGGTATAGCTTTAGGGGAGATGGGAGTGACAAGGATTTCTCCCTCCAGTCCCAGACCAGAGGAGGAAACCTCAACAGGAACACTCCCAAAATTTAGGAAACGAGAAACTTCAGAAGGCGGTCTAACATGAAACTGAGGCGGAGAAAATGGATTTACTACAAAAGGCGATGAAGGATTACCTGGTTCAGTGGCAGCTTCTCCTTCAGAGGGCCTTTCCTTTCCCTCGAACTACCTCCTGATCAACTTCAGGTGTAGCTAGAGGCAACTGAGGATTGGACCGCGTGTGTCTGCCTCTGAAATCCACAATTAACACGGCAAGTTCTTCACAGTGGAGTCGTCACAATGGAGTCTCCAGGTGCACAGCAGAAATATTTAAAAGGCTCTGATACCTGATGCACCTTCGGAATCAGAGGCTCAATGTTGTTCAGTCCCAGGGAAAATTTTCAACTTCGTCCCCGGCAACGGCGACAGAAGTCACTCCTGGATTGCAGCAGGAGCAGAGCCTGACGCCCATCAGTTTAATGTCACGTTTTGTTTAATCAGGTGATCAAATGGAGGTTAACTCAAGACGATGTAGCTCTAACTCTGAAACTAGGCCAAGAATGCATGGGAAGGTGAGGTCTTGCATGAACTTCAGACAGTGAGGTGTAGTAAGGATGAGTAGGGGGAAGACTTATATCAGGGAGATGCAAAGGTCTGTGGTAAACATCAGGTTTCTAACAGACTGTAGAAGAAGGCATCCAAACACAAGATCTTCTTGCGCTCAAACACAGAAAACCAGAGAATACAATAATGCATAAATAAATCCTTTATCATGACATAATTGCAATGATCCGCACGAATCATTCGTTCACGAACTCTCTTAGCATGAGACGAAAATTAGACGAAGTAAGAAAGACTGTCTGTCATAAAGCAAGAAATCTCATATGCAGTTGCATAACCAGAGAACTAGAGTATGTGCTAAAACTTTACAATCGGGAGCTATGCTCTACCATCGATCATTACAAAATGGAAAAAATGCCTACATATACTCTTCCCTTCCTTTCACCCAGCAGAGGCATCTCAAAACTTTCAATGGATGGCGTCGCCTTAATCAAATCTGGCCTGCATTGCTCGGTCATACGCTACCTTAATTCGGCATGGCCCGCGCCAGAGGTAGCTGAACCCTTTGAATGTTGACTTGGCGTGTGCAGGTTCTTTTGGCGAGTGGAAGACTAGGCGTGGCTTCCCTGAGGAGAAATGGTACAGGGGACCCTCCCAGGTAGACTTTCGGCAGGGACCTCCATACTCTGCAATAAATGAGCGAGGTGAGGTTTGAACCACCCTCTCTTTTCTTCATTAATCTCCAACAAGTACTGGGATTTAGCTCACGTCGAATCGGCATCTGGAGCATCACAATGCCTTCCTTCTGAGGTTTAGCTCAACGTTTCAGGGCCCGAGTGGCCAAATGAAAAACATAAGCGCCCCTCCTCCAAGCTTGTTCTCTTACGACCAGGCACCAGAACCATGGGCCTGATCCTGGGCGCTAGCGGAAATTCGGGGTTCGGGGTTTTGAAATGCATGAAACAAGGGGTGCCTGCTCCTCGAAACCCCGATATGTGATATGCCGACAGGCTTGCCACCTGTCCCAATGAGATCGAACGGTCTAGATTCGCTTTGACCCATGGCGCTTCCCCTTGCTAAACCCCGGGCAACTGGTGAGCCCCGAAAACCCGATGGTCGTCGATTCGCTTCTATGGATGGATCTCGGCCACCGATGGAAAAACTTCGCCTGCTCACTTGACTTGCTGCCAAAAAATGGGATTCTCTCGTATTACGCTCGGGTGTTTCCCATGCAAACTGCAAACCTGGGTACGCCTAACCCCAAGACAAGAAATATCACTAACAGGATCTATCACTTATTGCCTACACAGATGCAGATTGGGCAGGTTGTATTGATGATCGAAGAAGCACTAGTGGAGCAGTGCTCTACTTATGTGAGTTTTTAGTATCATGGCTAAGCAAGAAACAATCATCAGTATCTTTATCTACAGCCGAGGCAGAGTATATTGCAGCAGCATCATGTTGTACATGGGTTCTTTGGATGAAACAAACTCTGACAGATATACAGGTTGAGTATGATGAGCCCATTCCAATCTATTGTGATAATACAAGCGTCATTAGTATCTCGAAGAACCCAGTGATGCACTCCAAGAAGAAGCACATTCCAATAAAGTATCACTTTCTACGGGAGCAGGTTGCAGAAGAGAACATCAAAATTGAGTATGTGGGCACAAAAGAGCAAGTGGCAGACAACTTTACAAAACCACTTCCACAAGAAGCCTTTGAATATCTTCGCCAGAGACTTGGAGTTATTTCTACTCCAAAATGAATGTTTTTTGAATGCTTATCTTATATGTCTTATATGTACACGAGAAAGCACCATAAGAGGATAGTTCAATCAGGGGGAGAAACCCTGGATAGAAATATACCTTTGCCATTGATGACAAAGGGGGAGATATTTATCAGATGCAGAGGACAGAGGCATGGTTCTAGGGGGAGCATGAGTGATATGATTTCAATATTGCATCCGAAGTGTTTCCATCAATGCCAAAGGGGGAGATTGTTGATTAAGGTTGGTTGTCATTGATGTCAACCCTTGAAGAAAGCTCGGTAGCACAAATGTTTGGGTAATGGACCCAAGTTTGTTTGATGTAAAGATGACTCATTATTGTCTTGTCATGGTTGATAAGAAGTATAGATGGATGAACTCCAAAGTGGTCCCCTTATGGTGAAATCCCTCACGAGAAGATGCTTTGCGGATTGAGTTATCCTAGAAGTATGGTTAGAGAACCCATGCTTAATTGAGGAATAATGAGATGAAGGGAAGTGGTTTTGTTAGTGAAACTATCCTAGATGCATAGTGCTTGTCATGCCATTTTCGATGGTATGTGGAACGTCACATAACTCCTCATGGTTAGAAAGTTATGACCATATAAAGTTGGAGAACCCTCATGAGTTTTATAGAAGCCCCCAAGAGTCAAAGTGTCTTGAAAAAGAAACTATTGTAAATGGAGAAGCCCTAAAATAAGGAAAGTGTAAGGCTACGTGAAGATATAAATAAGAGGCAAAGCTCACTCATTAAATACACACTTGTACATATTGTATATCTAGTTTCTTGTGTAAAGCTTATTGTAAATACTTGTGGATACATCTGAAGTGGAGAACGTTTGAGGTAGTACGAAGGGTTGACGGTGAAATTCTCGAAATTACAATGAATACAAAAAAACCTATTTTCGGAGGTGTATGTGGGTTGTCTGTGTATAGGGTGAGTATATGTACATGGGTTGTCTGTGAATAGGGTGTGTACATACGTGGGTTGGATGTGTATAGGGTGAGTACATGTATGCAGGTTGTCTATGTATAGGGTGTGTACGTACGTGGGCTAGCTATGTATAGGGTGAGTACATGTTGATAAAGCCATGGAAACTTGAGAAGATGAATATGTAGAGGTTCTAGATTCTTAGATCAAGCTCCCAGGAAGGTCTAAAGTGCTTAGATGCATCAGATCCATCCATTGGCTCAAAAGGTATGTCTTATTTCTATGAATAGTTGGATTTTGATGTATGCGTGAGGAATGGCAATGGAGATTTGAGGATTCTCCCTAGAGAGACTAGTGGCTACATGGGATTTTATGTATAAGTCAGATCTACAGAAATACAGTGTTGGTATGTTCATCATTGATACTTCTTGTGAGGCACATATTGTATTTATTGGCATATGGCTAAGAGTTTTATGGTACATGGTTGAGAGCTTGTATTTGTGTAGTAGTTGATGTATTGAGAGGCTGAATATCAGAAAGGGTTTGATGACTAAGATCGTGTGAGATATATTATACTTGTTCATGATTACACACACCTATGAGAGACATATTTGCCTTGAGTAAAGGTTATGTATGAGGATGCATGCACATGGTACAGTTACAGTATGGATACAGTGATAGGTTATATATCTATGTGAAAGAAGTAACAGAGGGTCAGAAATTTTCAAGAAAAAGGAAACCCTAGTTTTTAGAAGGCATATGCAAGTTGCATAACAATTAGGGCGCATACATATGTGGGTTGCATAACAGATAGGGAGCGTACATACGCGGGTTGCAGCTCTACAGGTCGCGTACCTATTGTATTTTTGTAGATACATGTTTAGTTCAGGTACAGATTGATTAAAGGGAAGTTGTACAAATTGGATACAGGTTAGTGGTACAGGTTGATACAGTTGTACAGCAGTATATCTCACAGCGACAGGTTGTCAGTGGTTCCATCATTCTAATTATACTTTAGGGTGGTTGGATGGGGCAAGGACAGGTGATTGTAGTCAGAGAACATAGGGGGTTCCAGCCTCCTTCTGGTTGTATCCAGAGAATTGGGGAGTTGGAGCTTCCCTTAGGTTGTAGCCTGAGAAACTAGGGGGTTGGAGCCTCCTTCCACTTGCAGCTGGAAAACAAAAGAAGTTGGTGCTTCCAATGAATGTAATTCTTCAAGACATATAAGAAAAAGCATTATGTTGTTTTCTCTCACTTTGGGTTTCCATGTAAAACACTGGTGTACTGTGTATGTCTGTGATTTTGTAATAGCCAAATAAATTAAACATCCATTAATTCTACTAACATAACAGTAAAGTTCAATAATTCCTCTATATTGAGCAAATTAGTAAATTTCCAAAAAAATTCTTTAATTGAGCACATTCGCATATAGATTTATCAACAATAATAAAATTTTATAGCAAAATTAAAACAAATACACAATTTAAATTACCTAGTTCTGATGTTAATTCGCCTCGTTGTTGCCTTCCTTCCTGTTGCTTGATGCACTGACCAACACTGCCCAAACCTACTATCCTCCCTGCCAACTAGGACACCTACCTAGCTCTAGGATATCATATGGATATCCTGGCCCCCATGCCCAAAACCTCCAGCAAACCGGTGCATGTACTGATCCAATCTGACTCCAAAACTCAACTCTTCTCTGCAACTCCAAGAGAGCCTTCAAAAAATCAATCCCCCATCTCCCCCGTAGAATCATCCTCCCGTAAACCTCCTTCCCCTCCATATTCCTCCTTCACTGACTTCCCCCTCATTTACTTCCCTACCTACCCATTTATTACCTTATCTTATCCTTTCGTTGTCAATGCCCCTTATCCCCTTTATTTATTATTTTATCCTATATTTAATGTCTCACCCCTTTGAATTAATATCTTATCCCTTTCCGTGTACGTAACTCTTTTTTTTTTTTATTTAAACAATATAACTTATTATCCCTTTTAAATTTAATACCCAAGTTATTGAATATAATAGGTAGTTAATTAATTAATTAATTAATCAAAATTATAACATTTAATTAATTAATAAATATTTAATCAGTATCTTTATACCAATCTTATTTAATTAATACCATGTTAAGACAATTAATCCCCTAATTAATTTTTACTTAATAAACCTTAAACATTTATTCAACTAGGGTTGTTACATACACCCACCCTTCAGGAAACTTCGTC
>JZKD02S2359994.1:248618-263680 GCA_000966675.3 Picea glauca
TTTTAATCTTATTTAACCTTAAACCCTTATCTGATGGCTATGCATTGAAGATGCTGGCATATTCTTAGTCGTCCTCCAAAATCAATGGGTCAGATTTATTGTTCACAACTTTCTTGCATTTATCAAGGCATCCGTTAACATGTTTACTTTTTAACATTTACCTAATCACATTAAAAAAAATTGTTGTAAGGATATATAATTACCACGTTTAATGATTAAATAGGATTAAACCGTGGCATCTAAATAATTATCCACAACTGCCAGCCACGTTTCGGCGTTCACCAGCGCTATGTACCTTTCGGCATTAGTGTTCTTCTTAAGACGCTTCGCTTGGTGGGGTCTTGGGTTCAAAACCCATGGACCCCAAAACATTTTTATTTAATTAATTAATCATAATTACTTTTAATTAATTAATATACTTAGTTTTAATTTGTTGTGTATATTATATTATTATTATTATTGTTTTTTTTTCAAAGGCACATACATGGTGCGTTGGTGTTTGGTCGTTCCTTAAGGCTTAGGTAGTGGGTGGTGGTCAAGGGTTCAAAACCCATAGACGCCATATCACCCCTCCTTTTGTAATTTAGTTAAATAAATTTTTTTTAATTCATTTATATATATAAATATATATTTTCTTTTAATTCTTTATTCATTTATTTATATAATTATACCATTGATATATATATATAAAAAAAAAAAAATTATATTATTTTTTTTATATATATAATTAAAACTTAAACCTAACTTTAATCGTTTAAATTTAAAAGAAATAAAGTAAATTAATATTATTTAAAGTGCAATTAAAGTAAATTAATAAAATGAATTAGTAAAGGAATAAAATATAATATAATAAAAATATATCTCCATAGTCGGGCAGTGGGTCCTCGGATGAGGCCCACGTGCCCCCTCCTTCCCGCTTACTCTTCATACCTAACCCTAAAACCCTACACCTGCCATCTCTTCGAACCCTACACGTCCTTCCTCTGCCGCCTCCTTCTCATCCACCGAGACCTTCCTCGCATCATTCTTTCTTCACCACAGATCTTGCCTTTGCTCTGTTCAGAGGTTCCAAGAATCTCGCCCGCCATGGCTCGCTCTATCAAAGTTGCATGCGTGAATGCATGTGAGATCGAACTGGAGATTCTGTTCGTTTTGTGTCAATTGATGGATTGAAAATCGACGGTTTTGGAAGACAGGATCGACCATGGCAGCTCGGAAGTATGTGATTTGCAGGTGAGGCATTATAGTGAAGGTGGTCTGGCTGCTCCCGCTCACGCTCTGTCGACAATATGCCTCAACGAAGCTCCGGGGGTTCGATATCCCGACCTTTCGAGAATCCTCTTCTGTATTTTCTTCTTTTTTGTTTTGTCCCTCTCTTCAGATTATCGATGTTGGACAATATTCGTGGATTCATAACAACATTCTCCATGGGGTTTCAGGGATTTGATTTCATTGGTTCTGATACAGAATAAACCCTTTTGTTTCTATGTATTTTTAACTATTAATTTTTTCTTTTAATTTTTATTATCATCCTCTATTTTAAAAATAATTTCGGTTTTAAAGTTTTATCATCATCCCTAATTTTAAAAGATTAAATTATGGTGATTTCAAGCCCGTAAGATTAAACAATGGAGTTTGAGGTCAGAGGTTTAAATCTCAGCATTGACTTTGGTCATAGGTTGAAATTCCCGACTAGGGTTGGCATGAAATATTTTGTTTTAATTCACGAGCTTAAACCTTGGTTCAGGCTCGTAAAATATTTGATGTAAATTACAATTTTAGGTTATAAGCTCAAACCCTAGTGCAGTCCCATGTTCAAATATTCTTTTTGGTTTCTGTCATAAGTTCACATTCCAGCGGAGGGACTGATTGAACTATTTGTATTTTAATCCATGGGTAGAAGTCCTGGTGCCATCTGGGCATAGCTTGAATATGTTCCAGCAGCTTCACTGCCCTTTCTTAACAGCGCTTCTATAAACTCTTTTCCATTTCTTAACAGCGCTTCTGTAAACTCTTTTCCATTTTAGCCTGCAAGATACATCTATGTGTTATTCTTTTGGTTGCCATCGCCATATTTTCATAAACGGGCAAATCGGGTTTGGCCGAGAAGGAAACATGTCGAGAAACATCAACAGCTTTATGCATTCCATTGGATCGTTCTTCGGATCTGGTGACAACCTCCCGTGGACAGATGCGGATATTATTGTTGTATGTTCAATTTCCCTTTAATTCATCTAAATCTGCAAATTCAATGAACCATTCTTATCCATTTATCTTATATATATTGCTTGAAGAGCTTTGAAAATAGAAGTGTTAAAACTTTTCTTTGAACATATATCTCTGATTGAGCAATTAGCCAGAACGCTAACCAGTCCAAAAACCCAGTCAGGGCTTGATATTGTTGACAAAAGCCCAACTGCCAAAAATCGCTCAATAACCCTAACCAGACTGAAAACCCAGTGAGGTCTTGATATTGTTGACAAAATACCAGAAATCCAAAATTGCTTAATTGCATAGATTTATCATATTATATTAATTTATCATATGTTGATAGTATGGTCTTGATGTTGTTGACAAAATTCCAGAAATCCAAAATCGCTTAATTGAACAAATTTATCATATCATTATTAATTTATCATATGTTGATAGTATACCAATTTATATCATAGAGCTCGTCTGGTATCGATGCAACAACCATAGTTGGAAAAAATACCGAGTCTTCGGAGTGCTCCCGAGTCAATTATGCTCAACCTTGCCGCTTAGCCAAGTCGACTCGGTGACTCTCTTCCAGTGAGCCAAACTGCATCAGCGAGTGAGACCTGAGAGTACTTGCGGGTTAGTCCTTGGCCCGTGAGCAATTTGTTGGTTATTCGCTGACCGGCGAGTCGAACTCATGAACAGATGGAAAAACTAGTGGGTATCGAACATAAATGCCAAAATGGAATAGAAAAACCCTTATTCTGAAATATTTCTGCTGCTGAGTTTTTTGCCGAGTCTGAGTCACACTATTACACTCCAACTTCATAGAGTTGTTTGTTGAGTTGAGGTTTTCGACGATGGATGCAACAGCTAAACCCCCTGTCATCATAGTTATCCACTACTATAAAAAAAGAGACCGTAATACTCTTCTAGACACTCATTCATGAAATTAGAATGGATTTGTTGGTTAGTGTAACAACCCTAGTAGCTTGTTTTACTTTGGTAAATTTGTTTTTTTTTTTTTTTTTTACATTTTCAATTCGTATTGCATTTATTTTTATATTTTTGTTAAAAAAAAAAATTGGTGTTTGGTTTGCAGGTTAGGCGTAGCTGGAGTTGGAGCTGGGAACTTGGCCCTTAAGGCCCCAAATTTATATTTACTCTAATACATTTATTTAGGGATTTACTATAACTAAATAGGAGTGTTTATTTAAATTTATGGGGGGGTAGGTAGGCCCTTGGTTCCAGATTTTGAACCAGGGCTCTGATACCATGTGTAATAGCCAAATAAATTAAACATCCATTAATTCTACTAACATAACAGTAAAGTTCAATAATTCCTCTATATTGAGCAAATTAGTAAAATTCCAAAAAAATTCTTTAATTGAGCACATTCGCATATAGATTTATCAACAATAATAAAATTTTATAGCAAAATTAAAACAAATACACAATTTAAATTACCTGGTTCTGATGCTAATTCGCCTTGTTGTTGCCTTCCTTCCTACTGCTTGATGCACTAACCAACACTGCCCAAACCTACTATCCTCCCTGCCAACTAGGACAACTACCTAGCTCCAAGATATCATATGGATATCCTGGCCCCCATGCCCAAAACCTCTAGCAAACCGGTGCCTGTACTAATCCAATATGACTCCAAAACTCAACTCCTCTCTGCAACTCCAAGAGAGCCTCCAAAAAATCAATCCCCCATCTCCCCCGTAGAATCATCCTCCCGTAAACCTCCTTCCCCTCCATATTCCTCCTTCACCGACTTCCCCCTCATTTACTTCCCTACCTACCCATTTATTACCTTATCTTATCCTTTCGTCGTTAATGCCCCTTATCCCCTTTATTTTTTATTTTATCCTATATTTAATGTCTTACCCCTTTGAATTAATATCTTATCCCTTTCCGTGTATGTAACTTTTTTTTATTATTATTTAAACAATATAACTTATTATCCCCTTTAAATTTAATACCCAAGTTATTGAATATAATAGGTAGTTAATTAATTAATTAATTAATCAAAATTATAACCTTTAATTAATTAATAAATATTTAATTAATATCTTTATACCAATCTTATTTAATTAATACCATGTTAAGACAATTAATCCCCTAATTAATTTTTACTTAATAAACCTTAAACATTTATTCAACTAGGGTTGTTACATATTTTTCATTTCTTATTGCTCATTATTGGATAATAATTCTACATTGACATAACACTTGGATTATTTGGTTAAAAAGGACTATAATTGCGCTATTATTGATTCACCCCCCCTCTCAGTAATCCAACAAATATGACAATTACATGAAATATATTGTAGATAGGATATAGTAGTAACCATGAGACATAGTTCAATTCCCCCCTTACACCCTCTTTCATTTCCCCTCCGGTGGACTCATAGCCCCATCGGTATTTTCTCTCTACAGTCATCCTTGGAACCTCTCAATATATTCACAATGATCATGTATAAAATGTCTTTAAAATCACCATGGTAAGTCTACCTCGTGGCATCAAAACGTAGTAATAAAAACATAATTACAATATAAACAAGATCAAGTTCAAAGGATTGAGACCGGGATATTACACAATTAACTAAATGTTTTCTCTAGACTTTGTTCGCAAGAGTTCCAAGAATCCAATGTTCCATTGCATATATTTTTTGATATTTTGGTTCAATTTTGCACTTTTGTTGGTATTTACTTCTAGATTGATTGTACTTCTCGTTGCTTACATTAGATTGATATCAAACTTGTTACAACCAAGGTGATTATACTTTGTTGGTAATACACATTATGAAAAATGTATTAACCATGAAATTACATTTCCCATTGAAAAAATTAGTGTCATTGAATGTGGACTTAGTTTCTTTTGGAGAAATTTAAATTCAAATAGAGAACAATTAAAATCTAGCATTTCCTTTGTTGGCAATATATTAAAGCATGTTTCGAATGTGGTCATTATAAACTCATTTGATCTCGACATGTGTTTACAATTTTCACTTTCTACTTTTGTCCAAAGTTCAATACAGTTTGAATGTGGGCATTATAAACTCATTCAATCTTGGCATATGTCACAAGCCTATATTGATGATCTTTGTGTGTATGTGCATGTGTGTAATGTTACTTGTGTGAAACCTAGGATTTGACGTTTTCTGTATAATATATGTTTCATGTTCCATTTTCAATTTCTCATTTATGGTAACATAAATTCCAATAGTGAGGGACAAATTTGCTAAATGATTAGAGAATTCCGCAAACAATCAAACACAATGAATAATAGTGCTTGCACCAAAAGGCATTATATATCTCAATATGACACAAATGTTATGATATGGTAATATAGGTAAAGCTAGCACATGTCACACATAATAATATATATATATATATATATAGATAGATAGATAGATAGATATTCATTGACTTTCGACAACGGATATCTCAACTCTTGTCACGATGAAGAATGTAGTGAAATGTGATACTTAGTGTGAATTGCAAAATCCCATGAATCATCAAGTTTTTTAACGCAATTTTCACTCAAGGCCTCAGTCGAGGGCACGTCTGTCTGGGCGTCGCATTCTTTGTTTTATCCATGTAGATTTCAATACAGGCCTTCCACTGCTAATATTATTGTGGCTCGATTCTTCGATTTGCGAAGATGACTTAAGAATGCTCGTACCTTCCCAACCATGTAGATTTCATATATATATATATATATATATATATATATATATATATATATATATATATATATATATATATATATATATATATATAAATTCTCATGTTAAAGAAAGAAATTAATGGCCCTCGGGGTGTATAACAATCATTGATGGACTGTATTATTAAGGCACTCTGTCATATGAAGTCATCGGTTTGAAACCCTCGACTTACTTTATGTGTTGTGTTGACATGCTTGGAGGATACAGTGGTAGAAGTTGGATAACATGACCCATGTCATGTGAGTACGTGCTCAACTATCGGATTCCACGACTCCATGTCACGCACGTGCTAAACTATCTAACTCCACAACCTAGTCATGTGAGTATGTGCTCAATTGTTCTACTCCATGACCATGTGTCATGCGAGTACGTGCCCGACTATTTGACTCCATGACCTATGTCATGCTGGTGCGAGTATGTGCCCCACCAAGATTAATTCCAACTTAGTTTTTTATTATTATTTGTATCTTATCACTTTTTTCATCATTAAACATTATTAGTGCCTGACAATGATGAAACCATTGGTAATATAGTAACCACTCATATGTTTAGTAACCCTCAAAATAATATTATTGAGTCTAATTTACAAAACATATATCCACCATTTCCAAGGTTTTATAAAATATATAATTAATTTATTTATTTTCAAAATAAAATTTATTTTCAAAATTTTCATTGGCTAAGACATCATGATGGAACATAATTTCCTCTGGTGTGTTTGAATTTCTTTTAACATTTGTCAGAGTTTTAAATTCATTTAAAAATCTAAAATTATAAAATTTGACACCTCCGACATGGCTGCAAGGTTCTCACACTCCCCCTGACACAGACATTGCTCACACCTTGCATATATTTAAGACCTTGACAATGTCCTAATCTAGGCACATCCTTTATTGATAGGGAAGGGCAATCCACCTAGGGGTTCACGCGGTGCTCATGCGGTAACGCGGCAGGTTGCATGGAGTCATTCATTGATTCCGATGTTTGATTTAATTCTCAATTGTTGGGTAAATTACAAACCTATGAACCTGCCTCTTGAACAAGCTAATAAATTTAACTTTCTTGAGTGGCCGAGAAAGGGTCTAGAGCCTTAAGTATTTAGTTCTACCTGCAAAATTTAGACAAAAATCCTTTTTAGACCCTATTTCATTATACAATTATTTCTTGAATAAATGCCTTAGGTAAGAGGATCATTCAGGGCAATCATATTCTTGGGCTTCCGCTTTGCTGCCATTACTCAAATCTTGCTTAAAAAATATTCCTTCTTACGAGCTAGTGTACCATATTGAACCATTTGTCCCATGTGGTTGGGATCGGAAACTAAGCGAATGGAAGCTCAAGTTGTAAGGTGTTGGGTGAGACGACGACTCTAGTGAAACTTGATCAATGGGTGTTTCTCCCAAGACCTTTTTGGACAAGACCTCCATAAGACGTGCCTAGTCCCTTAGTGAGTATTTCTCTGGGCTCTTCTCTAATCATTGCCCCGCAAAGGCCCCTCTCCCTAGGTCTACAAGACCTAATAAAAAAAAACAAGGAAGGTTGTCATGCATTAGGAAAGTTGTAAAAATCAAATTCATAACTTTAACGAGAGTTGGAAGCAATTACAACAAATACCCTAGAAGCCTCGTTTAATTCTAGAGTTTGGTATATATATATATATATATATATATATATATATATATATATATATATATATAAACTTGGTCCATAAGCAAACTTTTTATATAACTCTAACCCTAACTCGTTGTCTTTCCTCTCATACATTACACTATATCATTGAAGCTTGTGTTTTTAAATTTGTGGTGAACTCGTGGAGTTGAAGTTGTTGTGTAATATTTCTTGGAGTCTATGGTTTGTTGTTGCATTTTTACCACTGCCATTTAGTACATGTTCTCATAGGCTCAAGATAACTATCCTGACAAAGATACATTATATTATATTAAATCGCATAATAAAGTATTATTACTTCAACCTTATACTTTTCAACATAGAAAATTTAATAATGTGTGTACGTATCAACATACGTATATCCATCCACCTACCTCTACATACATTCCATCTTCAATAGATTGTTGTTCTTTGATAGTATTTGGTGGGTGGTGTGATTTAATGCACCACTAGGTACATAATACCAAATGGTTTATGGTATGGGAGTGAACATGTAGATTCCTCTCTTATTTGAAATCCACACAATAATTATACATTCAAACATGGGAATTTTGTATTTGCATTGATATTTGTAAGTTTGGATTTCTATTAATTTTAAGTTTTGGTTAGGTAAAGAACTTTTAAATCTACATTTCAATTGATACAGTCTACACATTCTATGTTTTTTATTTTTTTCGACAACTATCATCATAATCTGGCAATGTAATTGTTGGCGAAATTGCAATTTTGTAGTGCTTAAATTGTGTTTTTGAAGGCATAAATCGATTCAACTCCCTCAAAAAACCCCAAGACACACATTATATGTAATCTCAACCACTAAAATCTGCAATTGCAACTATTTTTTTTTAATTTTTGACCAGAATTTGGACGAAACCCATCGGAAAAAGTGACCAAAAAAAGGTTAAAGTGTAGAATGTTTAGACTATGTCCATCCAATTTAGTTTTGTAATTCCAGATAAATTGTTTCTTAAGAGGGTGCCTCTAAACCAATTTGTTGACCCTTCATTATATATGTTATGATTTTTCTAGATGAAAATGTGACTCACTAGATTGTTTTCCTCCCTCAAAACAATGTTTTTTCACAACCATTTGTAGAAACTGTTGGTTTGGTTAAAACACTAATGCTCCATGTGGAAGATCTTAGAAAGCTCCCATACTACAAAAACTTCACAATGTATAGCTACAAATGATGTAGAATATTTATTGGTCTATCCAAACAATATTGTTATGATCATCAATTTTGTTTCAATTTGTAATGTACCTTCATTATTAATATAAAAAATAGGGTTTACTAGTCTAACATTTCATTGATTGAAGTAGTTGTATGTAAATAAAAATACAACACATTGATATCATTTACAACATAGAAACCATTATTCTCAATTACTATGATAGAGTTTGGCATTACAACAATCAACATAAGGTCAAGTTTTCCATCTTTAAATGCAAGGTCTAGATTTTAATTTCTCTAGACAACAAAATCAAGTTGAAGATCTCAATTTAATTAGAACTAACGCTTCACAATTTCCCACATAATACATTTTCAAGATGATGGCACTTAAATAGAAATAGCATAATCAAATTACAATAAGCATAAGCATATGATTCACGTAGTGACTCTATTTCAAAGGTTCATCAATCATCTCAACTCATCAATTCCCTAGAATCTCTTAGATGGAGGTCTTGTTCTCTCCAAAAGAGGACATTCCTAGGGTTTAAGGTTAATATTCTTAAGATCATGCATATTACACCTTCTCCCTTAATTATAAGTGTGATTCCATGATCACTGGGGTCATATTAAACATAAGAAAATGATTATTTTAATCTACATACCTCTTGTCTCATTATTCACCAATACATGGTTATACAAAATGGAATAAAGCCTTATAGAAAAGTAACTCGCAATATTGAGGCCAAAACATAATACAATCCATCATACAATAGAGGTGAATACCTCACAATAATCTTCAAAATCGTTTACAACAGTTACACAATAATATATGCATAACTTTCATATAATTTCAGGGGTATGAGGATCTAGCCTCCTCCTCCTTTCAAGAGTCCAATGTAAGAGTAAACATGGTTCAAACCAATCAGTAACCATATAATTTAATCTCTTAAAAACTTTCACGTAAAATGCAAAAAGTATTCATATAGAACAAACACAAATTGTCTAGGCTATGGGGGATTTGAGTTGCCCTTCTTGATCTGAATATATTTTCACCTTTTTGGGACTGAAATAAATGAATATAACTCTGAAAATTTGTGATCTTATGAATATTGATGTCACTTACTTGATTGTAAAATTTGAATTCGAATGGACATCGTATGACCAAGTTACAATAGAATTTCAACTACAACCATTTTGTGTTTTTAGGCGTCATATTGAAAAATATGAAGTTGTTTTTTGGTGATAATGTGGATATTGATGTCAACTACTTTATGTTAAAACTTTAATCCCAATGGAAATCATATGGACAATTTATAGTAGAATTTCATTTACAACCATTTTATGTTTTTAAGGGCCATACAGGCAAATCATAGGTTAATTTTTAGTGAAAATGTGAGGATATGTACTAGATAACTCCACTACGAATTTGGTCTTTATTATACTTCATATGAAATCATTTCACTAAAAATACAAAATCGGTTTTCAATGCATTTCTACAAACAATTTGCATGCATGAGGAACTTATCAATTACAAATTTTGCAATTTAATAAATTATAACAAAAACCATTCACTTAATGACATCTACATAATTTCCAAGATAGGAGCTCAAAATAAATAATGCTAACATGCATGTGCATTTCATCATGATTGAAATTTTAATAAAAAAATAATAATGTTAACATGCATGTGCATTTCATCATGATTAAAATCTTAATAAAAAATAATAATGCTAACATGCATGTGCATTTCATCATGATTGAAATCTTAATAAAATAATAATAATTCTAACATGCATGTGCATTTCATCATGATTGAAATCTTAATAAAAGAATAATAATGCTAACATGCATGTGCATTTCATCATGATTGAAATCTTAATAAAAAAAGATGAAGAATACACTTATTTTTCATAAAATGAGTTCCAAGGAAACTAATTGTGGGTGAACCATTTTCCTTTCAACCATAGACAAATACTTTGTGAATGCCACCCCCATGTTGGGCTATGAGACCACGAGGGAAAAAGAAGAGTTGTCAAAGCTTCCAAATCACTCTTCTCTTAACCACAAGCTTCCAAACCAACCTAGAAAACCAACAGAAATGTAGAGGTTAAAGAAATTACTTCCCTACTCAATCTTGGTGTCTAATTCCCCATGATAGTGTTTATTTCATCTCTCCATGGGTAGAGCTTGAAGAAAGTACTTCCCTACTCAATCTTGGTGTCTAATTCCCCATGATAATGCTTCTTTCATCTCTCCATGGATCCTATGATAGCTGGGATGCTTTTTTTTCATCAAGAACTCTATTCTCTCCTCAAGAAGTCGTTTTTTTATCAACCTCTTCGTAATTCAAATTCTTTTTTTTGCATGAATGAAGGAAATGGAAAGGAAGAGTCCTATTCCAACTCTTCCACTTCCATAATCATAGGGATCAAGAGTCCTATTTGAACTCTCCTTGATTGCATGAATATAGGAATTAGTTGCTTCAATATAAGAGGTATGTGCTTAAAGATAGAAGTTTAATTACTTAAAGTAATTAAGTATTTCACGGGTCTCGTAATTATAATATCATACATATTAGGATAGAATGCTAATATGACAATTACATGAAAGATGTTGTAGATAGGATATAGTAGTAGCCATGAGACATAGGTCAAGTCCCCCCTTAGACCCCCTTTCCTTTCTCCTCTAGTGGACTCATAGCCCCATCGGTGTTTTCTCTCTCGAGTCATCCTTGGAACCTCTCATTATATTCACAATGATCATGTTTAAAATGTCTTTTAAATCGCCATGGTAAGTCTATCTCATGGCATCAAAACTTAGTAATGAAAAACATAATTATAATATAAACAAGACCAAGTTCAAAAGGATAGAGACCGGGATATTATACAATTAACTTTGTTTTCTCTAGACTTTGTTTGCAAGAGTTCCAAGGATCCAATGTTCCATTGCATATATATTTTTTATATTTTGGTTCAATTTTGCACTTTTGTTGGCATTTACTTCTAGATTGATTGTACTTCTTGGTGCATACATTAACTTAATATCAAACTTGTTACAACCAAGGTGATTATACTTCGTTGGAATTATACATTATGAAAAATGCATTAACCATGAAATTACATTTCCCATTGAAAAAATCAGTGCCATTGAATGCGGACTTAGTTGTTTTTAGAGAAATTCAAATTCAAATAAAGAACAATTGAAATATAGCATTTCCTTTGTTGGCAATATATTAAAGCATGTTTTGAATATGGACATTATAAACTCATTCGATCTCGACATATGTTACAATTTTCAATTTCAACTTTTGTCCAAAGTTCAATACAATTTGAATATAGACATTATAAACTCATTCAATCTTGGCATATGTTAGAAGACTAATGATCTCTGTGTGTATGTACTGTGTGTAATATTACTTATGTGAAACTTAGAATTTGATGTTTTCCATACAATATATATTTCATGTTCCATTTTCAATTTTCCATTTATGATAACATAAATTCCAAGAGTATGTTTCATATTTCATTTTCAATTTTTTGTTTATAATAACATAGATTTCAAGAGTGAGAAGCAAATTTACTACATGATCAAAGAATTCCACAAACAATCAAACACAATGAATAAGAGTAATTGCACCAAGAAGCATTATATAACTCAATATTACATAAATGGTATAATATGGTAATATAAGTAAAGCTAGCCCATGTTCACATCTAATAATAATAATATATAAAAAAATATATCAATATTCTCATGTTAACGAAGAATTTCATGTTGACTATTTTATATATAAAAAAAAATTAAGTAGTTTTATGTGGAAAAGCTAATAAATGTGACTAAAAATAAAAGCAGAAAAAAATATAGAGATTAATTACAGTTTATTTTTTTTCATGTTGACTATTTTATATATAAAAAAAAATTAAGTAGTTTTATGTGGAAAAGCTAATAAATGTGACTAAAAATAAAAGCAGAAAAAAATATAGAGATTAATTACAGTTTATTTTTTTATTATTTTAAATGTATCTTGTGATTTTTTTTCATCATTAAACATTATTATTATTATTTTGTTATTATTTATTTAAAAGATTTATATAATTTTTAAATAAATTTTTCAATAAATTTTTAAAAATATAAATAATATTTCATAAATTTACATATGATAATCATCTCAATTTATTAAATATCTTCTTTACAATTTATTAAAATAAAATTTTAATTTACTTTAATAAAGGTTTAAAAGGGTTTATTTTCCTTTTAAGTCACTCCTACACCTCACTATTTTCTTTACAATTTATTAAAACAAAATTTTAGTTTACTTAAAAAAATGTTTATTTTCCTTTAAGTCATTCCTGCACCTCACTACTATCTATCGATCTACAGGTCTTAAGATTTCGAAATAGTAACAGTGAGAATCACAACAGTAGATATAAAATGATAGGATGTCTATCTGAATTAAGTATCGGAGAATTTATGTTGGATCGGCGGCTCTTCTGCTAAAAACAGGTTACGACTTCATTAATGAAATCGTATATATCATTATATTGACCGTTTTTTATATCAAGTATGATATCAATGTAATCAACGATTTTTTTCCATCGCTGGAATAGCTCAGTTGGTTAGAGCGTGTGGCTGTTAACCACAAGGTCGGAGGTTCAAGCCCTCCTTCTAGCGTTAAGTTACAATTGATCGATTTTCATATCCATTATGTTGAGTTTGCTTCCAAATGATATATCATTTTGGACCGAAGTCACGTGATGACATCTTAATTACTTTCTTTTTCTTGGACCTTATGGCTACGTTGATAATTTTCTCACTGAGAGATTCAACTAAAATGAATGGCTACGTTGATAATTTTCTCAAATTCAACTAAAATGATAGAAAAAACAACGACATTTTTGTATTTATTTTTTTTAATTTAAAGGATGTTTTTATTTTTATTTTAATAACTTTAATGAGTTAAAAAGTTCCTAATTTACTAAAATTTCATGCAGAAGATGTTTTTAATTTTTTATAGCTTAAATGAGTTAGAAAACTCCTCATTAACTAAATTGCATGTAAAGGATGTTTTTATTTTTTTAATGCCTTAAAGGAGATAGAAACCTCCTCACTTACTAAAATTGTATGCAAAGGATGTTGTAAAAAAGCATTCATTCCTTTATTCAATTAACTTTTGGCTTAATCATAAGGTAACATTATTATTTTAAATTATTATTTTGGTTTTTAGCTAAGTTGTTGTGACTTTATCATATGTAGTTGGGAAATTGGGAGCATGTTCTAGACTAACTTCAATGCTCACGCCTAGCCAAGTATTTTATCACTTGCCACATGAACATAAAAATGTTTTATTATGTATACAAGGCATTGACAATTTGGCATGACCATTAAATATTACACTTGTTGGTTTTCTTATCTTCTACTGGCTTAGGGGTCGAAAAATCTACTACACAACCTAGGAAGTAAGCATTTACATGGGAGCAGGAGATAAGGTAAGAGCTTGTAGACTAAAAAATTTATGTAGATTAATCTAGCACATGTCCATATGTCTATTTATGAGAAGCAACATATCATTAATATGGTGACTAGGGTTGGAATTTCAAAATGAAATAGACTGTTAAATTTGACTGTTTTGACAACTCTATTACCCGTTTTCACAATTTTTTTAGGAAGATGTTGGCAATCATAAAAAATTCTTAATCATATTTGATGGCAGGCAATTTGTCCATCAAATTTCATCCCTAATAACAATAAGAAAAAACAGGACATATGATTACATGACACTCCCATAATAACATTGCAGATTTTTTTACAACCTTATAATAACTCCATGGATCATTTTATAATAACTCTTTAAATGTTATTAAACTTTAAACTTGTGAGTTAAATAAAAGTTTCAATGGTGGTGCATTAACCAACTAACGAACACCTCAATCATATTGTAAATGAATAAAATGTAATGATTACTAATAAATCTAATAAATATAAAATAAATGGAAGTCACATATTAACATTAACATTGTAAATTAAGTAAAAACCTTTATAGACTTGTGCTCAAGAATTTATTTAAAGTTTTTATAGATTATTTTTTCATATAACTTCATCAACAATCTTAAATATGAGAATTATTTAATAAACTATTTAATAAAGAAATTTTTAAACTATAAAAATAATTAAAAATTAAGATGATGATGATTATTAATGTCCACTAAGACCTAATTGGTCTATCGGACCTTAAGAGGGTAAGTGATTACTTGTGATTCTTTAGAATTTTGTTTCTGTGCTCGAAAAGCATTAAG
>JZKD02S2359994.1:266151-280966 GCA_000966675.3 Picea glauca
ATTTATTATTATCCTTCTGGTCTCTATCCCTAACAATAGCTTTTCGATTTCTAATTATTGCCCATTTTCCTTCTTTCATGGCTTCTTTTACCTTTTGAACTTCCTTCCTTAATTCGGTCTTCGGGAATGAGGTTTTCATTTATAAATATTCATGACCCTTTTAAGCTCGGAGATTTACTAAGTATGCTATATTTATGGTCATTACAACTTACTTTGACACAGATCAACTTATCTTTGTGATGAATTATTTTTCCTAGCCTCTTTGCTTCTATGAGGTAAGTTGTATTAATTTGTGATTTATTTTTTAATTCTTCTTTTACTATTGCTAGCGTATCCTCCTCTTGTTTTTCTTATATATATATATATATATATATATATATATATATATATATAATTCTAAATTTAATAATGAAATGATTGCAATTAAAAAACTAATATAAATTCAATAATGAATTGATTTCAATAATCTTTGACCTTGGACATAATTCATGACATGAACAAGACTAATAAAATTAGAAATTTTACGAATGTTAGAGAGAAGGGATACAACATAGGGTTTTTCTTTCCTGCTTTTTCATAGAATGTTTGTTCACTTTTTCTTTGTTTGGAAAAGGAAAGGGAACATACCCTTCAACTTTGTATCTAACTTATTTTTAATAGTCGTATTTTTTTTTTACTTGGTTTTCCAATGTCACAAAATCACTAAATGTTAATTTATTTTTCTATTATAATTTATAAGGTGCATTATTAATGTTGTGGGTTGGTTTAGTTTACTATATTTAATTTTTTATTTTTCTATTATAATTTATAAGGTATATTGTTAATATTGTGGGTTGGTTTAGTTTATTATATTTAATGTTTTTTTTAATGAAATGAAATTTTTATATTTATATAAAAATATTTAATATTTTTGAATGATATAAAGTTTTTATATTTATATATAAAAAAAATTAATAATATCAGATTTTTATATTTACATAAAGATAATTTAATTTAATTAATAGAAAATTTAAAATAAAATGGTGATACACAAAAGGATAAAAAATGATTTTAGTAGGGAAAGTGGTCCCCATTAAATTGCACTCAACCACATAATTTTAACCGAATAGCTTCATCCATAGGAAAAATGGAGTAATATGAAGGGGGTGGTTCTCAAGTTATTGTAAGGAATAGTAGGACATACTTTTTAAAATAATAATTATTTGGTAAAATTCAAAAACAATTTAGTGGGTAGAAAAAATATATTACAAGTTATTGTATGTAATGATTCATGAAAGTATTCTCAAAACAAGGGAAATTATAGAAAATAATTTAAAACTAGATTAAGAAATAAGAAAATGTTATAATGTTACAAAAGAAAAGGATCACTCTTAAATGTTGATTAATTTTATAGGCTAAAATTAATAAAGACTAAGCGTTGATCAATCTTATAGGTCAAGGTTGATAAAGACTAGAGAAAATAACTTAAGAATAAGATAAGAAATAAGAAAATGCTACAATCTTTTATCAAAAAAATCACCCTTAAATGTTGATCAATCTTATAGGCCAAAGTTGATAAAGACTCAAAGAAGAAATCAAAAGACCACCCTTAAATGTTGATCAATCCTATAAGTTAAGGTTGATAGTGATTCAAAGAGGAAATAGAAGAAATTTGGAGTGGTAGAAAAGAATTCTTTGATCTTGAAAATCTCATGTTGATATCTATCACATAAAAACGCATAAACAAATGCATACATAAAGTTATACAAAACACTACTATGAATGACAATATGAGAATGACATAAAGACATATAAACCTACACATGCATTAAGTTATATAGAGCACTACTATGAATGACAATATGAGAAGAAAAGGAAGGAACCGTCTCCTCGAACAAACTTTAAACACGTGAAAAGAAGGATCACATCATTCTCTACCAATGCGATGATCAACCACTCAATCATTCAAATAAGACACGATCTTCTAGATTCCTCTTTCTACATAGAAGTCATTATTGAACTTGCTCAATCGATCATTCATAATATCATGATTTTTTTAAGAAAAAGATTATCTTCACAATTTAGTGCCAGCTTACAAAGTGTTAGAACTTCAACTACAAGGTTCAAAATGATGTAAGCGACAATTGTTGTTTGATTAAATAGATTATGAAAGAAGATCATTTCACATTTTTTTCTAAGAAAAATGTCATGGGAAATTCAAGGGATGCTTCTTCACATTCATGAATCACATCCCTTGTAAACTTGTTGGTGTTCCTCATGTGGGGAGATTCATACCTAGCTAAATGTCAAATAATATTAGCGACAACTAGTTAAGTCAATCCATTGGACCATAAATGTTTGGTACCTTACTAGCCCCCTTAGCCTATGATGGTCAACCTTGGGTAGGGAGGATAACAACTTCTCATCTCAACAATCCAAGCTAGATCTAATGGATGCTAAAATGTTCGAAACATTTTGTCTCGCCTTCAAGCATTTAAGTGAGAGTAATATTTTCAATACCTTGCTAGCCCTAATCAATGCATAAGGGGCAAACATGTCATGGCGAGAATTAACTTTGGGTGGGGAGGATAAGAACTTTTTTCCTTTGCCACCCAAGTTAAATCCAACTGTAAAAAGGATCATTTCACATTCTGTCCATTCACATATAAAAAAATGTAATGAGAACAAAAATCCATATTTCGAGAGAGTAAAATAGTATTATCAAACCTTGAGGATCCATCTCTTCCAAGATCTAACACGGAAGAAGTTGTCACGAAGTCTCATGTCAAGTGTGATAAACAACATAGAGGAATTGAGATATTAAAATTAACCTTTATATCCCTTTGTTTATTCTTGATCCTAATCACCTCCAAAGGGCTTTATTCTCAAGAGAAACTGCAACTAACAATTACTATATTCTCACTAAAGTTGACTATATGTACAAAGTGCTTTAGATAGTAACAAATCGTGTATGCTAACATTGCATTCCCTGGCATAATGTAATCCCTAGCATCGTTTGTCTAGTAATGGAGATCTTTGAAAGAAAAATAAAACTTACAGTAAAAACAACTAGGCAAGATTATTTGGGCTATCAATAGCACCATGCACTCCTTGTTCGATTTCTTGAGCATAAATTGTAGCAAAGGAATTGGACATTTGCCCTTACCCTTTATGCAAAGAAATCTAAATAATTTCTTATTTTTCTTAAGATTCAATAAACCAATTTTAATCTAGTAAACTTAAACTTCATCATCATATTATTGAAATAACAAACTTTACTAGTCCATAATTTTTTTTTATAATAATAAAAAAAGGCTAGGATTCCCAAATAATGTTAAGCATAACCCTCCCATAAGTGTTGGATGAACATTCTCTCCCAACCCCATCCTCCGCTCAGACATTTTGTTTGCAGAGCTGGTGAAGGCCCTCCGTGCCACTTCTTATAAGCAAACATAATGCCAAAACAGTTTAGAAGAAGCCAGTTAAATCCACTACTGTACTGTTCGCTCTGTACATTAATTTTTTGGAGAAGAAACAGGAAAAAGCATGTATAAAGCGGTTGAACAATTACCATAAAATCATGACAGAAAACTAAAAAGGAATCGAACGTAGTAAAACAGGCACCTTACTTCACTGTCCGAATTAAATATTTAAATTAGATAAAGTCAAATAGGAACCTCACAACTATGTCCAAGTTACATATTTAACCGATTATACAATTAAAATACGAAGTGTCTGAGCCCAGGTTCGAATTGGGGACCTTTAGTGTGTGAGACTAACGTGATAACCAACTACACCACCCAGACAATTGAGTTGAGATATTGAATTTTAAATTTTGTTGATTTATGGATATCTTCTCATTGCTTTGTTCATCGGATATAACTAGAATAAATGAAGCTCGAATCGGGGACCGTGCGAAACTAACGAGATAACTAAACACCCCAGTCTTCTTCTTGACCTGTTGACCATAAATGGATCAATAAAAACAGTATAATAACACTCACGAGAGGTTCAAGTAAAACCATGACTTTAATGTCCGAGGCACGAAAACAAGCTGCAGTGCGCATCCAGGGAATCGAACCCTGGTCAGTACCGTGGGAGGGTACTATGATACCACTACACCAGATGCGCTTGCGTTGATTAAATAGAAATAGCCTTCTACGATTTCCATTATAATATATTTTCAAGATGACGACATGTAAATAGGGATATAATAATCAAATTACAATAACAAGCATATGATTCACATAGTGAATATATTTCATAGGTTCATCAAACATCTCAACTAATCAATTCTCTAGAATCTCTTAAATATCTTAAATGGAGGTCTTGTTCTCTCCAAAAGAGAACAATCTTAAGGTTTAAGGTTAAAATCTAATTTTCTTCTAAGTTAATTTAAGTGTTATTCCATTATTATTGGGGTCATATTAAACATAAAAAAATGATTATTTTAATATGCATGTTTCTTGTTTGATTATTTACTAATACATGGTTATACAAAATGGAATAAAGCCTTATAGAAAATGAAATCACAATATTGAGGCCAAAACATAATACAATCCATCATACAATAGAGGTGAATAGCTCACAATAATCTTCAAAATCATTTACAACATTTACACAATAATATATGCATAACTTTCATATAATTTCAAGGGTATGAGGATCTAGCCTCCTTATTTCAAGAATCCAATGTAAGAGTAAACTTGGTTCAAACCAATCAATAACCATCCAATTTAATCTCTTAAAAACATTCATGTAAAATGCAAAAAAAAATCATATAGAACAAACACAAATTGTCTAGGTTATGGGGGATTTGAGTAGCCCTTCTTGACCCAAATGTATTTTCACATTTTGGGAAATGAAAAGATAAATATAACTCTGAAATTTTGTGATCATGTGAATATTGATGTAACTTACTTGATTGTAAAAATTGAATTCAAACAGACATCGTATGACCAAGTTACAATAGAATTTCATCTATAACCATTTTGCGTTTTTAGGTGTCATACTGACAAATATGAAGTCAGTTTTTGGTGAGCATGTGGATATTGATGTCAACTACTTTCTGTTAAAATTTTAATTCCAACGGAAATTGGATGGATAAATTATAGTAGAATTTCATTTACAACTATTTTATGTTTTTAAGGGCCATATAGGAAAATCATAGACAATTTTTAGTGGGAATGTGGCGATATGTACTAGATAAATCCACTCTGAATTCAGCCTTTATTATACTTCATATGACATCATTTCACTAAAAATACGAAATCGGTTTTCAACGCATTTCTACAAACATTTTGCATGCATGAGGTTTATCAATTACAAATTTTGGAATTTAATAAATTATAACAAAAACCATTCATTTAATGACATCTACATAGTTTCCATGGCATGAGCTCAAAATAAATAATTCTAGCATGCATGTGCATTTCATCATGATTGAAATCTTAATAAATAAATAAAAGAATACACTTATTTTTCATAAAATGAGTTCCAAGGGAACTAATTGTGGGTGAACCATTTTCCTTTCAACCATAGACAAACACTTTGTGAATTCTACCCCATGTTGAGATATGAGACCACCAGGGAAAATAAAAGTTGTCAAAGCTCCCAAATCACTCTTCTCTTGACCACAAACTTCTAAACCAACAAAAGTGTAGAGGTTGAAGAAATTACTTCCCTGCTCAATCTTGGTGTCTAATTCCCCATGATAGTGCCTCTTTCATCTCTCCAGGTTGAAGAAAGTACTTCTCTACTCAATCTTGGTGTTTAAGTCTCCATGATAGTGTTTTGTTCATCTCTCCATGGATCCTATGATAGTTGTGATGCTCTTTTTTCATCAAGAACTCTATTCTCCCCTCAAGAAGCCATTTTTTTATCAACCTCTTCATAATTCAAATTCTCTTTTTTGCAAGATTTTGTATCCAACTCTTCCACTTCCTTAATCATAGGGATCAAGACTCCTAGTTGAACTCTCCCTGATTGCATGAATATAGGAATTAGATGCTTCAATATAAGAGGTAGGTGCTTAAAGATAAAATATAATTACTTAAAATAATTAATTATTTCACTAGGCTTGTAATTGTAATATCATGCATGTTAGGATAGAACGTTAATATGCCAATTACATGAAAGATGTTGTAGATAGGATATAGTAGTAACCATGAGACATAAGTCAATTCCCCACTTATATCCCCTTTCCTTTCCCCTCTGGTGGACGCATAGCCCCATCGGTGTTTTCTCTCTCCAGTCATCCTTGGAACCTCTCATTATATTCACAATGATCATGTTTAAAATATCTTTAAAATCGATATGGTAAGTCTACCTCATGGCATGAAGTAAAATGTAGTAATGAAAAACATAATGACAATATAAACAAGATCAAGTTCAAAGGATTGAGATCGGGATATTACACAATTAACTTTGTTTTCTCTAGACTTTGTTTGCAAAAGTTCCAAGAATACAATGTTCCATTGCTTATTTTTTTTCATATTTTGGTTCAATTTTGCACTTTTATTGGCATTTACTTCTAGATTGATTGCACTTCTCATTGTTTACATTAGATTGATATCAAACTTATTACAATCAAGGTGAGTATACTTTGTTGGTATTATACATTATGAAAAGTGTATTAACCATGAAATTGTGTTTCCCATTGAAAAAATTAGTGTCATTGAATGTGGACTTAGTTGCTTTTGGATAAATTCAAATTCAGAACAATTGAAATCTACCATTTCCTTTGTTGGCAATACATTAAAGCATGTTTTGAATGTGCGCATTATAAACTCATTATATTCTCCACATATGTTTACAATCTTCACATTTAACTTTTGTCCAAAGTTCAATAATGTTTGAATCAAAATTTAATAATGTTTGAATGTAGGTATTATAAACTCATTCAATCTCGAATCCTAAATTGATGATCTTGTATGTGTAATGTTATTTAGAATTTGATGTTTTACTTACGATATCCATTTTATGTTCTATTTTCCATTTCTAGTTTTTCATAATATAAATTCTATTAGTGATAAACAAGTTTGTTACATGATCAAAAAAATTCCACAAACAATCAAACACAATGAATAAAAGTGATTGCACCAAAAAACATTATATAAATCAATATCCATTGAATATGATCTATGAATAATGTATTAAAATGATATTTCATATGGTTAAGCATCAATGGAAAGTCTTCTATTTGGTATTATCAGTGGCAATTGTTCATATGCAAGGGAAGGATACATTTGCATGGTTAACACACAAAAAACGAAATTCTCAAATAGAATGAGCATATGACTTGAAAAAAACAAACTCAACGAAGAAAACATAGACAATCACCAAATTTATTGAATATCAATTTTAATTTAGTACTAAAAACACAACCTTATAATGTATCTTGAAAGATAAAAGTACTTAATAACAAAAAGTAAAGTAATTCAATAACAAAAAGTATTGTTGTTCATACTTCACATTTAATATGAGATTTCTAAATACTATTTATATATGATATATAATTCATATAACATCTATAGATGTATTCAAGAAATAATTTATTAATGAAGACTTGTTTTTTTGTATAATTTAATGATGATGGTTGTTATTAAGATCAATTTTACTTTATTAAATCTTTGAAAAAATGTTAAAAAGATAAACTATTAATGTAAGATTTATTTTTTTATAATTTAAAGATGATGATTGTAATTAAAATCAATTTTACTTTATCAAATTTTTTAAAAAAATGCTAAGAAAATATTTTATTTTCTTTAAAAAAATATTTTACCCTAAAAAAATTATTGATTTTTTTTTAAAATATATTTTATCTTTAAACAAATGCAAAAAAAATTAATTGATTTTCTTGAAAAAATTATTGTTATAAAGATTGAAAATGAACTTTTATAGATTTTCAAAAAAATTAATTGATTTTCTTGAAAAAATTAATATTATAAAGATTGGAAATTAACTTTTATAAATTTTCGTTTTCATGATTTTGGTATCTCAATTTTTTTAAATTCTATAATTACAAATATTTTAAAATCAATGTATTTAAAAGTATAGTTATAAAGGATATCAATAAACAAAATCAAAATTATCATTAAAAAATGTTTCAATTAATTTAATCCATTAATCAAAGTTTCATGATAATATACATTGGTTTAATCCATTAATCAAAATTTCATGACAATATAAAATAAAATAATGAGATTTTAATATCTAAATTAATAATAAAAGTATTTATGGTTTTGATGTTGAGTTGTAGGAGACTCTGTAACATTTATGTCGATACTCGACAGTTGTTTGATGCATAAAGTTGTTTTTTCTAAAGATTTTATTATAATAGAATAGTAACATCCCTAATTTATTCCCTTGCTTTTTCTATGAAGAAATAAAGAATAAAGATGATGTATATGTTTAGAAATCTAACATAGTCCCTAAAGATTTTATTATAATAGAATAATAACATCCCTAATTTATTCCCTTGCTTTTTCTATGAAGAAATAAAGAATAAAGATGATGTATATGTTTAGAAATCTAACATAGTCCCAGCAACTCTTGCGGTAACATGAGTTTCATCTTTTACAAAGAGTCTCGCTAAGCCGAAATCTATTGTCTTGGGAATGAATTTCATGTCCAAAAAAATGTTGCTTGCTTTAATATTTCGATGAAAAGATAAAAACTTAAATGATAGCACTTTTGACAAAATGAGAAGTAGAGAAGATAAGACAGAATTGGGAACAAGAAAGTGTAGAGTACCGAGTATATTCATTAAGGGAAAAGAGTTGAGATAAATAGGCTCCAACAAATCAAGAAACAACAAGAAATCCTAACTAACTCATACAATTGGCCAAGACAAATGGCAGTGTACAGTCACACACTGTTGAGGTTATTGATATATTTAACACTCCCTCTTAAACCCAACAGTTTCAAACATCACCATTGATAATGTCTAAGTGTTGTAATTGAAAATAAAAAATGGATTTTCCGAACAAAAAGGAATTCAGAAATGAAAATGGTTGTTGGTCTATGTCTCAGCTGGGCTTACAATATGTAACAACAAAACTAGACTTCAACTTTTCACTTGAGCTGGGTTTCTTCTTTCTCTTCTTCCAAACTCGTATTGTTCTAATCTGGTCATTTTTTTTCATTTTGGCAATGATACTGAAGGCTCTGTGTTTTTCCTTTTGTCTTTGTCATTGTAACTTCATATTCATAATTTGATTAGGTTGCTTATGTTTGTTTCTTTCATTTTCGTCTGCAATAAATTTTTCTTTGAGTGTGGGATGATGCCACCACTGCAAACTATCATCAATGCCCTTCATAGCTTGGGCTACACAGTCAACGGACTGTTTCCACATTAACTCAGAGTAAAATCTGATTTCTTCAAAACTCCATTGCATGAAAATGGTTTCAAACTAGTCTTCATTGAGATCCTCATCCATGTCTTCATCTTCCTATTTTGGCTGCTCACCTATATACTCAAACAACTTGTCAATCTGATATAAAAAATTATAACATGAACCATATTGGTTCTCTTCTTTATGTTCTTTCTGAGAGTAGTTACTATCATCACCTTCATCATAGATTGATTGTTCAATCCATTTCAAATCTGCACCAACAATATCTTCTTCTTCAACTGCTTCATTGGCAGTCACCAAATCATCTACTTGGTTCTGAATGCCAAGTAGGCTTTCTCCTCCAAACATCAATTCATCAATTTTCTTCTTCTCTTCCATTATTGGAAGGTACTCATCATAAGACAGATTATCATCATCAAATTCAATTTCAAGATTTCTTACCTCTGTTTCAAAGAGGCCAATTTCTGCACAATGTTCATCAATCATCATTGTTGTTGATCCTTTGTTGTCATCAATTACTTGAATCATTTTATTGATGTAGGTTGTTGTACTAATAGCTTCACCATCAGTTTCTACAATTTTCTCATGCTCTGCTTCACACACAGATGCACCTTCTTTCTCTTTCTCTAGTAGTTATGCTTCACACACAGATTCTCCTTCATTCTGTTCCTCCGATAGCTCTGCTTCAGACACATAGGCTTCTTCCAAAGTGGCAACATTCAACAAATTGTTTTTCCCTCTTTCACTATACTCTGTTTCTAGAATACTCCAAACTTGTTTCAATGATGTTGTTGTTGCAACCTTGTGCAACATATTGTCATCCAAGGCTTGTTGGGTGATCTGCAATGCTAATGCATCCTTTTCCTGATCATGTAGACTATGATAACAGTCTACAAGACACAAATAGGTATTCATTCTAACATACCAAAATTCAAAATTCTTACCATTATATTGTGGCGGTAATGGTAGAGTCATGCTCGTGTTGCTCCAAATATCATCAATTTTCCTCTGATCTGATTCTTGTGTGAGCTCCTCAGGTACAACTAGAACCTCTTCATTTATCTTTGTGAAATATTCTACCATTTCTTTGTCCTTCTCTTTCCAAATATGTCTGAGATCTCTTCTCGACTTCTTGAGTCGTCTTTGCTGACCCATGACAATGTTTCTTGGTTGTTCATTCACCAATTCGATCACACTTGTGGATCGACTATTCTATCTCGTCACACTGATACATCCTGTTGGATCTGATTATCTGAGCATAAGATATTGTGAGGGATTTTTGTGCTTTACCTGTATCCTGCGCGTAAAACCAGGTCTATGAAATCCTCTGTTGTGACTTTAGGGCGAAAATCGCGGGGTAGACTCCTTATGTAGCTTCGATCTGGCTGGATCTGACTATTCGAGCGTGAGATCTACGGATTCAAAGCTATGAGCTATGTAGCCCCTCTAATGGCGGAATCAAGCTATATGAGTTTACTCGAGAGCCAAAAATAAAAAATTGAAGTTTAGTTTCTCATGTGACTCGGGGCTGAAAACCAAGCACTTCGGGTCTTTGGGCTTCAGGCGTTTCGATGCTGAAGGTCTCAATTCCTTCAAATAGCCAACTAACAGTCTTATTTCAATGATCGACGATCCTCGTTGATTTGAGATCAACGGTCCTCAATTACTTCAGGACTTTGGGTGATAGTCCTTTCTTACCTGTTGCCGTTACTGCAAATATCAACGTACTTGTTGATTTGAGATCAATGGTCCTCAATTACTTCGAGACTTCGAGTGATCCGAGGTGTACAACACCAAAAACCTCCGAAGTGTTAACCTTCTGAAGTGACAGATATTTCGACACGTGTCCACAACCTTCAAGGGCTTAGATTTACTTCGGGACTTTGGGTAGATCTCGCTCTGCAAGACCTTCCAGAATGCTAAGTCTTCGAAGTGAGGGATCTGGCGCCACGTGTCCTTGTTGATGGACAGTCCAGATGAACTCCGGGCTTCGGGCCTTCGGGAGTTCTAGCTTCTCGTATCCTTCTTTCTTCTAAAGCGATTATCGCCAAAGTGCAGGATCTTCAGCCACGTGTCCACTTCGATCAACGGTCTGGATCTACTTCGGCTCTTTGGAGCTTCGGGCCTTCGGGAGACTTGTCTCCTTTGCAACCTTTGCACAAAATCGTCGAATACGCGAAGTTTCGAAAAAACTTTGGCAATTAAAGTCTGCGCACCTTTTCTTGATCTGACGGTTGTTGTTGCTCTCGCCTTGATCTGACGACTGAAACTTTTTCTCCTTTTCTACGCGCTCCTCGTCCTTTCTGAGCTTGATTAATGGCTCAGATATGTTAGTAGGGCTAATCTTACAGCTACCTAGCTTGTTTTTTTTGTATCCGCAAAGACTTTCTCCTGAAGAAGGAATTTTGTGAATCTTTCACGAATTCTTTAAAGCCTCACAAATCTTTAATTGTGTCTTCCTTCTGCAGCTCTGCTACACGAATCTTTCACGAATCTTTAAATGCTCATGACTCTTTAATTGTTTCATCCTTCTGCAGCTTCTGCTTCCTTGCACTTTTATGTTTCCAGCGATCTTTTGAGCAGACTACGGATTGTTCTCGAAGAGTCTTTAAACTTTGTGTCTTTCTGCAGCTCTGGTTCCACGCATTTTGTTGTCTCCAACAATCTTTTGAGTGTATCACAGAATGTGTCCTGTTCTCGAATCACTATGAAGAATCTTGCATCCCGTGCTCTCGTAGACAGTGTAAGTTATGCGCTTCTTAGGATTGGGCTGCTCTCCAGACTATGTGAAGAGGCTTACGTCTGAAGCTCTGATACCATGACAAAATGAGAAGCAGAGAAGATAAGATAGAATTGAGAACAAGAAAGTGTAGAGAGAATAGCACCGAGTATATTCATTAAGGGAAAAGAGCTGAGATAAATAGGCTCGAGAAAATCAAGAAACAACAAGAGATCCTAACTAACTCGTACAGCTAGCCAGGACAACTGGCACTGTACAGTCACACACTGTTGAGGTTACTGATATATTTAACAACTTTATCTCATGCTCGAACCCAAGATAAAAACTTTAATGATAGCACTCTATCTCATGCCTGAACCCGCCTCCCTTGGTTGTGAGGGCACTGAATTTAAAGTCTCTTTCTCCATTGCCAAAATGGTGTTACCAACAAAACGTTGAGTTGGTTTGGAGAGGTTGTTAATGTTTAAGCCATTATTATAGTTCTTTGCATTTCAATGAATAACAACAGCATAAGATAAGATCACTGAGAAATACACAATCACAAGAGACACATCATTTATCTTGGGAAACCCTCATGGGGAAGAAAACCCAGCAAAAATTCCTTATTATAGATATCCAATACAATGCCAAGAGATAACTCAAACAAATACAGAAAGTCCTCTCCTAAAGATGTGCCTCTCTCTCTCTCTCTCTTCACCAGCTGCAGCTCCAAAACTTGTCTCTCAAATGAACAAGTGAGTGTGTGTCTAAGTGAGGCGCTAGCCTCCTTATTTATACAAGATTGGCACGTGTGGGAGTGTCCTTTCACTGACAGGGTTGACTTCTTCTCCTAGGTGGTTATAACCACCTTTATTATATTTCGGGGCCTCTTTGATATATTCTAGGGCCGACTTCTTCTTTTGCCTAGTACAATTATATTATGACCAATCCACAGAAGGGGATTTGGTCCTTTACAGTAGCCGACATGATCCATCCACAATGGGGATTGATCCAATGAATAATATATCAAATAATAATTAGAATACACTTTGCAGTTATATTATTTCAACACTCCCCCTTAATAAGAAGGGTATTCTTCAACAACATTAGATGAGAGAGAGGCCTTTATCATCAACAACATCAGGAGGACAACATCATCAAAATCATTTTGGAACACTGCATGGTGTATCTATAAATCATTGAAAGTTTTCTTCATCGGCAATATCGTCATTCTCAAAGGAATGCAATCATCATCTACATCAATATGAATTAGTATAAAACTAATACATCATCACCATCACAGCACAAGGTTGGCTCATCATAATACAGGACTAGCTTTACATCACAGTTGTAAGGCTGGAAGAACAGTACTCATATTGTGTTACATCGCAACAATCAAGTTGGAAGCAAGGTACTCGTCTTGCTTTATGTCACAACAATCAAGCTGGAAGCAAGATACTCGTCTTGCTTTACATCACAACAATCAAGCTGGAAGCAAGATACCAAACTGGCTTTACGTCACAACTGTCAAGCCGGAAGCACAGTACAAGTTTCATCTCATCGTCTTGCTTTATGTCACAACCATCAGGTTGGAAGCAAGATACTAGACTGGCTTTACATCACAACCATCAGGTTGGAAGCAAGATACCAGACTGGCTTTATGTCACAGCTGTCAAGCCAGAAGCACAATACTAGTCTCATATCATTGTCTTGCTTTATGTCACAACCATCGGGTTGGAAGCAAGATACTAGACTAGTTTTACGTCACAACTGTCAAGCCGAAAGCACATTACTAGTCTCATCACATTTTCTTGCTTTATGTCACAACAATGAAGTTGGAAACAAGAGATGTCTCATCACAACAACTACTCCCCCTTTCGAGGAAGGTCCTTTCAAACTATACCAAGCTTATCTCGAAAGTGCTCAAACTTTACATGAGATAAAGGCTTGGTCAACACATCAACAACCTGTTCATCCGTGCTAACGTACTTGAGCTTTAAGGCTCCTCTCTGCACCATGTCACAGATGTAATGATAATGAATCCTTATGTGCTTCGACCTGTCATGGAATACAAGATTCTCTGTCCTCTTTATGCAGATCTGGTTGTCACATAGGATAATGGTTGCTTCCATCTCTAGGTCAAATAGGTTGATCAACAACTTTCGAAGCCATATAGCTTCGCAGCTGGCAGAACATACAACAATGTATTATGCTTCCGCTGTGCTGAGAGCAATGTTGGATTACTTCCTACTTTGCCACGAGATCATGGTTGATCCCAAACTGAAACAACATCCTGAAGTGCTTTTCCTGTCAGAAACACTTCCTACCCAATCTGAATCAGTGTACCCACTCAATGTGAAATCATGATCTCCATCATAATTGAGACCACAATCTAATGTACCCTTAAGGTACCTCATCACATGTTTTGCAACCACAAGGTGAACATTTCCAGGTTCTACCAAAAACTGACTCAAAGTGTTCACTGCAAAATAAATATTTGGTTTGGTGTTTGTCAAGTACATAAGCGATCCAATAATCTGTCTATACAGTGTGGTATCAATCAATTCTGACAAAGTATTGACCGACGGCTTCAACTTCATTTCCATGGGTGTATTCATGGGCTTGCACTCTAACATGTTGAATCATTTCAAGATTTCGACTGCATACTTCCCTTGGTTAAGGAAGATCCTCTCTAGACTCTGCCATACCTCAAGACCTAAGAAATAGTGCATTAGGCCAAGGTCTTTCATCTCAAATTCTG
>JZKD02S2359994.1:281016-316220 GCA_000966675.3 Picea glauca
GGCCAAGGTCTTTCATCTCAAATTCTGAAGCGAGTCTCTTCTTACATTCAGTGATGAGATTTTCTTCTCCAGTTAAGAATAAGTCATCCACATATAGTAATAGTATTACTGGCTCGCCGTTTATAACCTTGAAGTAGAGGTTAGAATCTGCTTTACTCTTGGTAAAGCCCAAGCTCGTCAGAAAGTTGTCTATCCAGCCATACCAAGCTCTAGGAGCTTGCTTCAATCCGTACAAGGCTTTCTTCAACTTGCAGACATGAGACTTCCTGTCTTCAACTTCAAATCCTTGAGGTTGCTCTATATACACTTCCTCTTCGATAACACCATTTAGGAAGGCTATCTTTACATCCATCTGGTGTAACTTCCACTTCATCTTAGCTGCAAGGGCTATGATGGTTCTGATTGAAGTGTATCTGGCTACAGGAGCAAATGTCTCTTCATAGTCAATGCCTTCCTTTTGAGAAAATCCACGAGCAACAAATCTTGCTTTATACTTCTCAATACTTCCATCAACAACATGTTTTATTTTGAAGAGCCATTTGGAAGATACCACGTCCTTACTCTTCAGTCTGGGAACTATTTCCCATACATCCTTCTTTATTATGGATTGGTATTCCTCTGTCATGGCATTTGCCCATTCTTTTCTTTGAATGCCTTCTTCAAAACAGGTAGGTTCCTCCTCTAAGAGATCACACATCAAAGTTGTATAACTGGAGAATGACTTTGGTCTTTTCACCTGTCTCATGGTTCCTTCAAGAACACCATACTTCTCTCCATCTTGAATAAGCTCTCTAGCCCAAGCTGGTTTTCTTTTATGGAGGATCGCCATCTGAGGAGGTTCTTGAACTTCTATTATATCATGGTCTTCTAGAATTTCCTCATCAAGGGAAGTTACGACTTCCCTCACTGGTTATGCGGCTCTGGGAACCTCCCTCACTGATTCTGCAGTTCTGGGGATTACGGGTTCTTCTTCATATACTTCTTCAAGCTGGCATGTTCTTGATTTCTTGAGCGTTGCATCTTCATCAAAGGTCACATCCCTGCTGATCTCAATGTGACGTTGACCTGGTATATAAATTCTGAAGGCCTTGGAGACCTCACAGTATCCCACAAATATTCCCTTCTTTCCTAAGAGTTCCAACTTGTTTCTCTTCTCTTTCGGAATGTGTATAAAATCTGGGTAGCCAAATATTTTGAGGTGGCTTACCTCTGGCTTCTTTCCGGTGAACATCTCTTCAGGGGTCTTGAACCCAAGTGCACTATGGGACAATTAGTTTTTCACATATACAGTTTCCACCGCTGCTTCTTCCCATAAGCGCATAGGAAGATCTTGATCATGGATCATAGTCTTCACAGCTTCCATTATTGTTCCGTTCTTTCTTTCGGCTACACAGTTTTGTTGAGGATTATAGGGAGTAGTGAGTTCCCTCTTGATCCCAACATCTTTGCAGAAGTTCACAAACTCTTTTGAGGTGTATTCTCCTCCATTATCTGACTTGAGTATCTTGATCTTTCTTTCAGAAAGATTCTCTATCAAGGCTTTGAATTCCTTGAACTTGTTGAACACTTCATCTTTAGATTTCAAAAAATACACCCAAGTTTTACGAGAATAATCATCAATGAATGATACATAATATACATACCCACTCATGGAGGACGATGGCATTGGGCCACACACATCTGAATGAATGAGTTCTAGGACTCCTTCTGCTTTGTTGTCTCTTTTCGGAAAAGGGTTATTGATTTTCTTCCCTTGTGCACATCTGTTGCATACACCTTCATGATCAACCTTGAGTTCTAGTAAACCCGTGACAACTTTGCATATGTATGGTAGCGCCTTGTAGTTAATGTGAGTTAATCTTCTATGCCAAAGTTCACATGAGTTTTCAATGGCGTGGGTCATGGAAGCCTCTGAGTGACCCTTTAGCTTATACAAGCCATTTTCTTCACTTCCAATGATGATTGCTTCATTTATGGTTTCTCCTTTAGCCCACATAAGAACTTCTCCATCTATAAAGGCAACTCTGAAGCCTTTCTTTTCTAAAGATGAAATGGAGAGTAGGTTCTTTGCCAAACCTGGTACATAGAGTACGTCCTTCATCTTCATTGAATTCCCTGAATTCAGTTTGTAGTTTGATTCTCCCACTCCCTTGATGGGATCTTGGTAGTCATCTCCAAGTGTCACTTTCTGAGAATTTTTTTTTTCTGAAATACAAGAGAGAATGTCTCTTTGACCTGTCATGTGATTTGATGCACCACTATCAATGAGCCAAGTGTCCTCCCTAGGTGTTACTGATCCTGAGAGGGCCGAGATTAAGACATGGTCTTTGATCTGCTCTCTTATCATCTTTGCAGGTGGCTCTTCATCTTCAAGTGCATGGGCATGGTGCCTCTTATGTTTCCTCTTGTATTCTTCTCGTCTAGCTGGACAAAATTTTGCAATGTGTCCCATCTTGTCACAATGGTAGCATTGTACAGATGAGTAATCTATTTCCTTACGTTGTCCTTTCTTCTGAAATTTCCTTGGATGAGATTATTTATGATTGAATTTGTTTGGGGGTTGAGACTCTTTATAAGTCTCTTTCTGGAAGTAGGACTTCTTCCTTCCTCCTTTGGTGTGAGTAGCTAGGGCTTGATCATCATCTCTTGCTAGTAACGCTTCACGATTAGCTACTCTTGTCTCTTCTTGAATGCATTCTTCCCATAGACCATCAAACTTTAGTTTCTCTATTCTGGCACAAATTGTTGGATGAATGCATCCCAAGGTCTTGTGAGACCATTTAGGGTTGTCATTACAAGTTCGTCTTCGTCTAAAGTATCTCTAATTGCTTCTAGTTGTTCTTTGAATTGGGATATTCTAGAGAAATATTTTTGGATTGATTCTCCCTTCAACATTCTTGTATTCTTGAGCTGAGTTCTAAGATTCATCTTCTGGTTTATGTTCTTTCCTTCATATAGTCTATTTAGGGAATCAAACATTTCTTTCAAAGTCTTGTTTGATGACACATAGGGAATCAGATGATCTTTGATTCAATCTACAATGATTCTTTTGGCCCTGATTGTGTCCTTTTGGTGCTTTGCTTTTTCTGTAGCATCGACGGGCTCCGGTACTTCTTCTTTGACGAATCTTGCTGGGTCATTCTCTTCAAGAATGAGACCAATTCTATACTTCCAGGCATGAAATTTTTCCACACCTTCTAGCTTGTCAACAAGCTTAACACTTGTAGACATCTTCTACTTGAAGCTGGGAAAATGCTCAAAAATGAAAGTGTTCAAAATCAGGTTCTGAACTTACCAGGAGGTGTGCTTGGATCTGAGAAAATCCAACTTTTACCCCTCCAAGCTTGATCTGCAGATTTCTGGACTGGTGCTTCTGGTTTTCTGGTACCTTTGGTACTCTGGTACTTCTAGTACTCTGGTTTTCTAGTACTTCTGGTACTTTGTGAAACTAGGGTTTCACTTTTTGGGAAATCTAGCCACTAAAAAGGTGCGCTGAAGGTGCCAAAATGATCCTTGAGGGAGGGTGCACTTTTCTAGATGGTTTTAGGGATGAAATACCTCACCAACAAAAAACCCTAATTTGCATGTACGACAACAACGATGTTTTTCACTTTTCTCTTGTGAAAGATGCTCTCTTTAGCTTGGCTCTGATACCATGTTAAAGTTTAAGCCATTATTATAGTTCTTTGCATTTTAATGAATAACAACAACATAAGATAAGATCACTGAGAAATACACAATCACAAGAGACACATCATTTATCATGGGAAACCCTCATGGGGAAGAAAACCCAACAAAACTTCCTTATTACAGATAGCCAATACAATGCCAAGATAACTCAAACAAATATAGAAAGTCCTCTCCTAAAGATGTGCCTCTCTCTCTCTCTCTCTCTCTCTCTCTCTCTCTCTCTCTCTTCTCTAGTTGCAACTCCAAAACTTGTCTCTCAAATGAACAATTAAGTGTGTGTCTAAGTGAGGTGCTAGCCTCCTTATTTATACAAGACTGGCACGTGTGGGAGTGTTCTTTCACTGGTAGCGCCAACTTCTTCTCCTGGGTGGTTATAACCACCTTTATTATATTTCGGGGCCTCTTTGATATATTATGGGGCCGACTTCTTCTTTTTCCTATTACAATTATATTATGACCAATCCACAAAAGGGGATTTGGTCCTTTACAATAGCCGACATGATCGATCCACAATGGGGATTGATCCAATGAATAATATATCAAATAAAAATTAGAATACACTTTGCAGTTACATTATTTCAACAGAGGCAACGTACAATTTTTACTAAACCATATTCAAGTGGAAAGACTAAAAGGGTAAATTTAAAAGATACAATTTGGAAATTAAAAATAACAGAATGCTCGAGTGAAATTCTATTCAAGAAGATAAAACACATTCAATCTCAATTTCCCTCCTTCAAACAAAGCTCTAAATTTTCCCACTTCACGCACTGATTTCATGCACTATTGCACTTCAACAAATTCATGGAAGGAAAAACATAAACACAATTCAAAGTTCTGAATTTGCCCACTTCACACACAACTTCCATGCATTATTATATCATCATAAAGTTATTCAACAGAGAAGCTATCCAAGCTGATAGTCCCCCTGATGCGCCATCATTTTCCAGATCAGTCAAAGTGTCCTGACTAGACTATGACAAAGGCGGTTCTTCATTTCCAATGTTCCAAGTTGTTCTTCTGTCGTCTTGAACATTCTGAACCATAACGCCACTTCCACGTAACATTCTTAATCATAATAGTGCTGCCAAGTACATTGACACATGGCTTCTCTCCCTACGCTCTTGACAAACGACGAAACTGACAAAAAAACTCTCCCTTAAAAAACACCTTAGATGTAACAAGTAAAGCTAGCACATCTCTCTCTCACACACATATATATTCATTCGTGAGTCAATTTTCTAATGTTAAAGAAAAAAAATCATGTTAGACCATTTTATATATTAAAAAAATTATAAATACAAAAACTAGTAAATATGGCTAAAAATAAAAGTTGAAAAAGAAATATCAAGATTGATTACACCTTAGTTTTTTTATTATTTATTTGTATCCTATCACTTTTTTTCATCATTACACATTACTACTTTGTTATTATTCACTTAAAAACTTTATATAATTTTTAAATGATTTTTTAATAATTTTTTAAAATATAAATAATATTTCATAAATTTTATTACTGACTTAAAAACTGCATATAATTTTTAAATATTTTTTTTTAAATTTAAAAATATAAATAATATTTCCTAAATTTAAATATATATATATATATATATATATATATAAGTTACGATAATTATCTAAACTTATTAAATATCTTCTTTCATAATTTATCAAAATAAAATTTAACATTAATTATACATTACGATAATTATTTAAATTTATTAAATATCTTCTTTGTAATTTATTAAAATAAAACTTAAATTTACTTTAAAAAGCAACAAGTTAATTTTCCTTTTAAGTCATTCCTACACCTCACTATTTTCCTTTGGGCAGAGCAAAAGGAATTAAAGGGTATGGATATCCATGACATGTACGAATACACGATTTTGCACTTCATTTACTGTTAACAATAAAACTATACAAACAACAAATTATTATGTGTCATCTAGTCATGTTAGCATAAACTGTTTCATCGAGGCGACCCGGGTTCAAGCCCTGGCAACGGAAGATATTGAAACTTTTGCGTTTTCGGAGTATAATTGGACGAATCAGTTTTCCAAGCAGATTTCATTTGTTCGTAAAAAAGAGAAACAACATGAACAAGAGCCGTGTTGTACATATGCCCATTTTGTTGTATTTATTTACTATTTATGGATCTACAGGTCTTAAAATTAGAAATAGTAACAGTGAGAATCACAACAGTAGATATAAAATGATAGGATGTCTGTCTGAATTAAGTATCGGAGAATTTGTGTTGGATCGGCGGCTCTTCTGCTCAAAATAGAATACGACTTCATTGATAATATCGTGTATGGCATTAGATCGACAATGATATGAATATCATCGACAAAAAAAGTTGAGCGCTGGAATAGCTCAGTTGGTTAGAGCGTGTGGCTGTTAACCACAAGGTCGGAGGTTCAAGCCCTCCTTCTAGCGTTTTTGAGAGTATTTTGAGTGAGAGATTTAACTAAAATAATATATTTTATGGCTTGATAGCGTTTTTGAGAGTATTTTGAGTGAGAGATTTAACTAAAATAATATATTTTATGGCTTGATAATATTTTGAGTGACAGATTTAACTAAAATAATATATTTTGAGTGAGATTTTACGAAAATGTTTTGAGAGTATTTTGAGTGAGAGATTTAACTAAAATGATATATTTGAGAGTATTTAGAGTGAGAGATTTAACTAAAATAATATATTTTATGGCTTGATAATATTTTGAGTGACAGATTTAACTAAAATAATATATTTTGAATGAGATTTTAAGAAAATGTTTTTGAGCGTATTTTGAGTGAGAGATTTAACTAAAATAATATATTTGATAATATTTTGAGTGACAGATTTAACTAAAATAATATATTTTGAGTGAGATTTTACGAAAATGTTTTGAGAGTATTTTGAGTGAGAGATTTAACTAAAATGATATATTTGAGAGTATTTAGAGTGAGAGATTTAACTAAAATAATATATTTTATGGCTTGATAATATTTTGAGTGACAGATTTAACTAAAATAATATATTTTGAGTGAGATTTTAAGAAAATGTTTTGAGAGTATTTTGAGTGAGAGATTTAACTAAAATAATATATTTGATAATATTTTGAGTGACAGATTTAACTAAAATAATATATTTTGAGTGAGATTTTAAGAAAATGTTTTGAGAGTATTTTGAGTGAGAGATTTAACTAAAATGATATATTTGATAATATTTTGAGTGACAGATTTAACTAAAATAATATATTTTGAGTGAGATTTTACGAAAATGTTTTGAGAGTATTTTGAGTGAGAGATTTAACTAAAATGATATAGTGACAGATTTAACTAAAATAAATAATATATTTTGAGTGGGATTTTACGAAAATGTTTTGAGAGTATTTTGAGTGAGAGATTTAACTAAAATGATATATTCGAGAATATTTTGAGTGACAGATTTAACTAAAATAATATATTTTGAGTGAGATTTTACGAAAATGTTTTGAGAGTATTTTTGAGTGAGAGATTTAACTAAAATGATATATTTTATGGCTTGATAATATTTTGAGTGAGAGATTTAACTAAAATAATATATTTTGAGTGAGAGATTTAACTAAAATGATATATTTTATGACTTGATAATATTTTGAGTGAGAGATTTAATTTTTATGGCTTAATAATATTTTAAGTGAGAGATTTAACTAAAATAATATATTTTCAACTAGTGTGAAAGCTTTAACTAGTATTTTGAGTGAGAGATTTAACTAAATGATATATTTTATGGCTTGATAATATTTTGAGTGAGAAATTTAACTAAAATAATATATTTTGAGAGTATTTTGAGTGAGAGATTTAACTAAAATGATATATTTTATGGCTTAATAATATTTTGAGTGAGAGATTTAACTAAAATAATATATTTTCAACTAGAGTGAAAGCTTCAACTAAAATGTATTGTAAGAGATTCAACTAATAATAAAATATATCTCACTCAAAATACAACTAAAATGTATTTTAAGTGAAAGATTCGACTAATAATAAAATGATATATTTTGATAATATATTTAATTAATTAAGAGATTCAATTAATAATAAAATATATCTCACTCAACTAAAATGTATTTTGAGTGAGAAATTCAACTAATAATAAAATGATATATTTTGATAATATTTTGACTTAAAGATTCAACTAAAATGTATTAAGAGATTCAACTAATAATAAAATATATCTTACTCAACTAAAATGTATTTTAAGTGAGAGATTCAACTAATAATAAAATGATATATTTTGATAATATATTCAACTAATTAAATAAGAATTCAACAAATAATAAAATATATCTCACTCAACTAAAATGTTCAACAAATAATAAAATATATCTCACTCAACTAAAATGTATTTTGAGTGAGAGATTCAACTAATAATAAAATGATATATTTTATAGTTTGATAATATTTTGTGTGAGAGATATATTTTATGGCTTGATAATATTTTGAGTGAAAGATTCAACTAAAATGTATTTTGAGTGAGAGATTCAACTAATAAAATATATTATGATATATTTTATGGCTTTGATAATATTAGTGAGAGATTCAACTAAAATGTATTTTGAGTGAGAAATTCAATTAATAAAATGATATATAATATGGTTTTGATAATATTTTGAGTGAGAGATTCAATTAAAATATATTTTGAGTGAGAGATTCAACTAATAAAATGATATATTTTATGGCTTTGATAATATTAGTGATAGATTTAATTAAAATGTATTTTGAGTGAGAGATTCAACTAATAAAATGATATATTTTATGGCTTTGATAATATTTTGAGTGAGAGATTCAACTAAAATGATATATTTTATGGCTTTGATAATATTTTGAGTGAGAGATTCAATTAAAATGATATATTTTATGGTTTTGATAATATTTTGTGTGAGAGATTCAACTAAAATGATATATTTTATGGTTTTGATAATATTTTGAGTGATTATATTTTGAGGGAAAGATTCAACTATAAAAAAATAGCATTTCTGCCTTCAATATTTTATGGCTTAAATAGCTTAAAGGAGTTAGAACATTTTTTTTTTATTATGGCTTAACAAATATTTTTTTAGCTTTGATAATATTTTAGTGAGAAATTCAACTAAAATGATAACAAAAAATAACATTATTGTCTTTATGTATTTTATGGCTTAAAGAAGTTAGAACATTCTTGTTTTTTATTTTATTTTTATGATTTAAAAAAGTTTGATAATATTTTGAGTGAGAAATTTAATTAAAATTATAACAAAAAATAACTAAGTTAGAACATTTTTTTTAATTATTTAAAGAACTTTGATAATATTTTAAGGGAAAGATTCAATTAAAATAATAATAAAAAATAACATTCATGTCTTTATTTATTTTATGGCTTAAAAAGGTTAAAATATTTTTGTTTTTAATTTTTATTAGCTGAAGAAGTTATATTTTGAATGAAAGACTCAATTAAAATGATAACAAAAAATAACATTCTTGTCTTTATGTATTTTATTGCTTAAAGAAGTTAAAACATTCTTATTTTTATTTTAATGATTTTAAAAAGTTAGAAAGCTTTTTATTTATTAAAATTGATACAAAGTTTTTGAGTGAGAGATTCAACTAAAATGATAAAAAAAATGACATTCTTGTCTTTTATGTATTTTATGGCTTAAATAAGATAAAACATTGTTGTCTTTAGTTTTTTTAGGCTTAAAAAAGTTAGAAAGCTCCGTGTTTACTAAAATTGATGCAAAGGATGCTGTGCAAAAGCATGCATTCATTTATTCAATTACCTTTTGGCTTAATCATAAAGTGGACATTATTATTTGAAATTGTTGTATTGAGGATTTTTCTTGTACTATAAACAAGAGGAGGTTTCATAGATTAATTTGGCATTTCGCTTAGTTGTGACTTTATCATATGTGGTTGAGAAATTGGGAGTATGCCCTAAACAAACTTCAATACTCACGTCTAGCCAAGTATTTTGCCACTTGCCACATGGTCATAAAAATGTCCCACTATGTATACAATGCATTGACAATTTGGCATGACAACTAAATACTATAGTTGTTGGTTTTCTTATGTTCTATTGCCTTGGGGGTCGAAAAATCTACTGCACTAAGGCAATAAATACAATTAATTGTTGTGCCATGTAAAATCCCATGGCCTACTCATAAGCATTTACGTGCAAGGAGGAGTTAAGGTAAGAGCTTGTAGACTGAGGAATTTATGTAGACTAATATAGCACATGTCCATATGTTTAATCATGTGATGCAACATATCATTGATATCGAGACCAGGGTTGGAATTTCAAAATGAAATAAATCATCAAATTTGACGATTTGACAACTCTACTACCCATTTTCACAATTTTAACGAAGGATGTTGACAGTCATGAAGAATTCTTAATCATATTTGATGACAACCAATTTTCCCATCAAATTCCATCCCTAATCAGAGTAAGAAAAAACTATCAAATTCCATCCCTAATCAGAGTAAGAAAAAACAAGACATGTAATTACCGATAAATTCAATAACATAATAACAATCTCATAATAACATTGCATTTTTTTAAGGTGTTATTTAAATTCTTTATAAAATCGATTTTAATGAAAACCTGAGAACTCCATAAACTCTCTTATAATAAAGCTTTAAATATTATTGAACTTTAAACTTGACTTTAAAAGTTAAAGAAAATTTTTAATGACAATGCACTAACCAAGTAAACTAACAACTTAATCATATTATAAACCAATAAAATTTAATATACCAATAAATGAATGGATGTAACATAATAACATTAACATTATAAAGTTAATAAAAACCTTATACATTGAGAATTTATTTAAAGTCTCTATAGACTTGTTTTTTTAGAACTTCATATGTTAAATGTCAGAATTATTTAATAAAATATTTACTAAAAAAATTTCAAACTATGAAAAAAGAAAAATCATATATATTAAAAATAATATAAATTCAATAATAAATGGATTCCAATAATTTTTTACTTTGCGCATATGTTAGAATTATTTAATAAAATATTTACTAAAAAAATTTCAAACTATGAAAAAAAAATATCATATATATATTAAAAATAATATAAATTCAATAATAAATAATAAATTGATTCCAATAATCTTTGACTTTGGGCATAATTCCTACGTGAACATGGACTAATAAAATTAGAAATTTTACATATGTCAGAGAGAAGTGATACAACAAAGGGTTTTCGTGTTCCCTCACCTCCACAAGGACTAATAAGATTAAAAATTTTACAAATGTTAGAGTAAGTACAACAAGAGTGTTTCTTTCATGCTTTTTCATAGAATGCTTGTCCATTTTCTTTTTTCTTTATTTCGAAAAGGAAATGGAAACTTCTTTTTAATAGTTGTATTTTCTTTTTACGATTCTTCAATGTCACAAAATCACGAATTGTGAATTTATTTTTTTATTATAAATTATAAGGTGTATTATTAATGTTGTGGGTAATATCAAGTTTTTATATTTATATAAAGAAAATTTTTTAATAATATTAAATTTTTATATTTATATAAAAATAATTTAAAGAAAAATAAAAAAATTATTATATGTAAAATGGTGATATATAAGTATAAAAAATAAGTTTAGTAGGGAAAGCAATCCTCATTAAATTGCACTCAACTTCATAATTTTAATCCAATAGCCTCATCCATTGGTAGAATGGAGTAACATAAAAGAAGAAGATGAATCTCAAGTTATTGTAAGGAATAGTGTAAGATATACTCTTTAAAATAATGACTATAAGGAAAAATTCAGTAACAACTTAGTGGGAAGAAAAGATATATCACTAGTTATTATATGCAATGAATCATGAAAGGGCTTCTCAAAACAAAGGAAATTATAAAAAATAATTTTAAAATAAGTTAAGAAATAAGAAAATGTTATAATGTTACACAAAAAGATCACTCTTAAATGTTGATCAATTTTATAGGCCAAGGTTGATAAAATTAGAGAAAATAACTTAAGAATAGGATAAGAAATAAGAAAATGCTACAATCTTTTATAGAAAAACTCACTCATAAATGTTGATCAATCTTATAGGCCAAGGTTGATAAAGACTCGAAGAAGAAATCAAAAGACCATCCTTAAATGTTGATCAATCCTATAAGCTAAGGTTGATAGAGATTCAAAGAGGAAATAGAAGAAATTTGGAGTGGTAGAAAAGAATTCTTTGATCTTGAAAACCTCATGTTGATATCTATGACATAAAGACACACAACCAATGCATAAATTAAGTTATACAAATGACATAAGGACATATAAACAAACACATACATTAAGCTATATAGAGCACTGCTATGAATGACAATATGAGAAGAAAAGGAAGGAAACATCTCCTCAAACAAACTTTAAACACATGGAAAGAAGGATCACATCATTTTCTACCAATGCGATTATCGACCACTCAAATCATTCAAATAAGACACAATCTTCTAGACTCCTCTTCCTACTTAGGAGTCATTATTGAACTTTCTCAATCGATCATTCATAATATCATGATGTTTTTTAGAAAAAGATTATCTTCATAATTTAGTGCTAGCTTACAAAGTGTTAGAACTTCAACTACAAGGTTCAAAATTATGTAAGGGACAATTGTTGTTTGATTAAATAGATCATGAAAGAAAACTGTTTCACATTTTTTTCTAAGAAAAACCTCATGGGAAATTCAAGGGATGCTTCTTCACATTCATGAATCACATCCCTTTTAAACTTGTTGGTGTTTCTCATGTGAGGAGATTCATACCTAGCTAAATGTCCAATAACATTAGCGACAACTAGTTAAGTCAATCCCTTGGACCATAAATGTTTGGTACCTTGCTAACCCCCTCAACCTATTATGATCAACCTTGGGTAGGGAGGATAACAACTTCTCCTCTCAACAATCCTAGCTGGATCTAATGGATGTTAAAATGTTTGAAACATTTTGTCTCACGTTCAAACATTTAAGTGAGAGTAAGATTGCCAATACCTTGCTAGCCCTAATCAATGCATAAGGGGAAAATATGCCATGATGAAAGTTAACTTTGGGTGGGGAGGATAAGAACATTTTTCCTTAACTACCCAAGTTAAATCCAATTACGAAAAAGATCATTTCACATTCTATCCATTCGCATGTAAAAAAATGTAATAAAAACAAAAATCCATATTTAGAGGGAGAAAAAGAGTGTTATCAAACCTTGAGGATCCATCTCTTCCAAAAATATAGCACGAGGCACGTTAAAAGAGTGTTATCAAACCTTGACTTTTCTATCTGAGGCACGAAAACAAATGACAGTGCGCCTCAGGGGATTCGAACCCCGGTCAACAACATAGGTTTGGTCCCCTCCTCCAACTCAATGGTGTGGTCAAACTCCCTGTGAGGTGGTCTCCCTGGTGGAATTTCCTCAAAGACCTGTTGATGTCGTCCCAATAGATTCTTGATCTTTGTATGGTACTGTTGTCGACCTTCTAAATCCTTCTGAGTAGTGATCAAGCATTCTACGACATATGTTGCCTCCCCATGTCTGAATATCCTTTCCATATTCTTGGTTGAAACTGTCCTGGGTGCTCCTGTAGAAATACCTCCTAGAACAACCTTCTTCCCATCCTGATCTCTGAATCCCATTTCCAAGGTTTGGTAGTTGGTAGTGATTTTTCCCAAGGTAATCATCCACTGAACTCCTAACACCACATCTATGTCTAATATGTCAACCACATAAAATGTGTCTCTCACTGTGTAGTTGCCTAACTTCATCTCTAAGTTTGGAACTCTGTCTAGACACTCCACTTTGTGGCCATCTGCTACCGCAACATCAAACCCCTCAAACTCCTCTATCCGAAGTGCCCGTCTCGATACTAGTGAAGCATCGGTGAAGTTGTGGGTGGCCCCAGCATCTATCAGGGTGATTGCCTGTTTCCCCTGAATAATCCCTTTGATACGGAGGGTATCATACCTGGGAACACCAGAAAGGGTCGCTATGACTCCTCCCTTTGTTGGTTTCCTCATGTTAGCCTGCTCTGGCGGTTGTGGGACTACTGGAGGATGGCCTTCTGCCGGTGTCGGTGGTCTACGAGGAGGCTGCTCCTCTGCTGGTGTTGACTCCTCCTCTAAACTAGTGGATCCACTGTCTTGCTCCTCCTCCTCACTATCCACGCTGTCTGCTGCTACCTCAATATAATGAATCTCTCCCTTGCCCGTGCACCTGTGGCTTGGGACCCAAGGATCTCTGCAGCTGAAGTAAAACTTCTTCCTCATAAGCTCTTGCCTAGTCTCATCATCCAACTTCTCCTTTCCCTTCCATTCTCTCTAGAATGGCTTCTTGTCTTGATCCCTCTGGGGCACAAATGGTTTGGAGAAAGTTTTAGTCTTTGGCACTGAGTCTGTCATATCTTGAGTGCGAAGGATGGCATCCTGCAAAGTGGGATGCCTGTATGCCTTCACCCATCCTCTCAAAGGCTCTGTGATTCCTTCTGTGAATAGCATGATCATCCTGGGCTCTGATATATCTGTCACTTCCACGGCTACCCACTGAAACTCTGTGATGAACGCCTCTATTGTGCCAGTTTGTCTCAACTGGGCTAGATCCATGAAGTGTATCTCAGGATCCTTCCTGTCAAACCTGCCCATGAGCCTATCTATAAACTCCCTATAGGAGGTGATGTGACTGTGACCCAATGTCACCAGTCCATGATACCACCACTCATGTGCCTCACCCTCCAAGTGTAAGGTCGCGAAACTGATGGCCTCTGTCTCGGTCATCTGGTTGAGCTTGTAATATGTGTCTAGCTTATGTACCCAAGCTCTGGCGGTGTATTTGGATGATCCATCGAAACAAGGGATGGTGAGTTTCCCAAATTTTTGGATGAAATCGAGGTTATGCCCCTATTGTTGTTGTGGTCCTCCCCTCTACGGCTCTCTGGGGTGGTTCCTGAGTCTGAGTCGACAGTACTCGACTAAGGTCATGTCCTGATGGAATTCACGACCCAATGCTGCGTACTCCCTCTTATACTCTGCAATTTCATTTGCATGAGTGGGTGGCCTCTGTGCTATCAGTGGCGGTGTTGCTACTGGGGGTGCCCTATGGAAACTAGGAAACAAGGGTTTGGGAATCCTACTCGCAGAGGTGTATGTGTGAGAGGGTGACTAGGGTCTACTGCATGCTCCTGAGTTCCCCTGTGCTATATGCGAAACTTGTGTGTATGGGGTGCCCACTCTAGCCAATCTATCAACCACTTGTGCCAAGGACTGAGACATGGTCCGTTGACTAGCTAACATATCGTTGATAACCTGCATGAAAGTTGTCTCTGGATCTATGGGGGCCTTGCCACTACCCTCTGGTCACTCATATTTGTTTCCTAACATCCTCTCAGCCTCACTCTCAGCCTCATGCTCTGCCCTTTTGTCTACTTCTATGTGTGCCTCTTCCTCTTCCTCTGAGCTAGGAGTAAAAGGGGGAAACTTAGGCCTATGCCTTATTTTCTTATGCCTATTGTAAGTGACATATTCGTCACCTACGTGTCCACGTCCCTCTGGGTCTTTTGATGCACTCATTGTCTTTAGTCATAGGATGGCAGGACTAAAGATCTGATACCACTGTAATGTTCCTGACTTGGCTAGTCTAGGAAATGTTGATAATGTGTGTGTAGGATCAATCGTTTACAACATATAAATGGTCATACAAATAATAAATGCGAGAAATTACTACAAAGGTTATATTATGATATCTCTACGGATTACAAAGGCCGAATGTGGCTGAATAAAATGACAACACTTGGCTAGATCAAAAGATAAAAGGATCTTAGCTGGAATACAAATAAACAACTAAAGCTAATAGCCGGAATATGTGAGCACTGCGTAACTGTTGCTAAAGAATGATGGAAGACCTATGTGATCTTCCCGGTGACTAGGGTGTGTCTCTCAACACCGAAATCAACCAACTGGTGTCTGCCTCCTGGAATCCACTGAACTATATCTCTTGAGATGCGCCTCTCTCCTCAATGACAAGTTATAATCTACATAATAATGAATTAGGTCACTGACCCTTCCTTTATAGATTTCCAAAACCCTAAATCATATTGAAACCCTAGTTCACTGTTGACTTCCAAAACCCTAAATCACTGTTGAAACTCTAATTCACTGTTGACTGCTATTTTTAGCTCATAATGACTTAAAATCTCTTTTAACCCTTTTTTAGCTCAATGACACTTTCCGAATATAACACCTGTGACTGGAGTAACCTCTAGTAACCCTATTTACCCCTCTTTGGCCCTGGCTATAGTCTAACAGGGCAGTTTATACCATTAAGCCTCCTCTCTTGAGCTCCTATTTGGAAAGGGACATTACAGTCCTCCCTTCCCGAAATTGCTTGTCATCAAGCAATACCAGTCCAGGGTGCTGCAACACCTGCTCGCTCTCCCAAGTAACATCCTCTACTGGAAGCCCTCTCCATCTGATCAAACACTCTTTGATGAACTTGCTCCTCAGTTTCCGCTCTCGAAACTCCAAAAACTCCTCCATAACTAACTCCAAATGTCCCTCCTCATCCAATGGGGGAAGCTCCTTTGATGTGCTAATGAATTGTCCCATTGCCTTTTTGAGGCAAGACACATGGAACACGTTATAAATCTTTCTCCCCTCTGGAAGCTCTAGCTCATAAGAAACCTCGCCTACTTGACGCATGATCCTGTAAGGACCATAAAATATAGGCTTGATCTTCTCGGCCCCACTCTTATTCAGAGATGACTGTCTGTAGGGTTGGAGTCTCAAGAAAACCAGATCTCCAACCTCAAAGTTGTGCTCTATCTTATGACTGTCCGCACTTATCTTCTGTCAGTTTTTCTCCGTCTGTAGGTTCTCTTTCAACACCTTGAGAATCTCCTGACTCTCTATGATCCAATCCTTGGCCTTGGGAGCTCTGCTCTCCCTGAAGACCAAGTCTACCTAAGTGGGAGCATCATATCCGTACAATGCTTGGAAGGGTGTCATACCAATGGACATGTGGAAGGTGGTGTTGTAGCAATGTTCTCCTAAATGTAACCACTTTTACCCACTTTCTCTGTTGTCCTCATACATAGTTCCTCAAATACCCTTCAACCCACTTGTTGACAATCTCGGTTTGCCCATCTATCTGAGGGTGATAGCGGGTGATAGGTGTTAACTCTATCCCCACCAACCGAAACAACTCTCTCCAAAATGTCCCTATGAACCAACTGTCCCTATCACTGACGATTTTCTTCGACAACCCATGAAGTCTAAAGACCTCCCTGAAGAAAAGATTAGCTACCTGGACTGTGTTGTACTCTGTCGGTATGGCATAGAAGTGTGCAAAATTGGTCAATCTATCGACCACTACATAGATACAATCCTTACCCCAGACCTTGAGTAGACTTGTGATGAAGTCCATAGATATACTCTCCCATTTCTGCTCTAGAATGGGGAGTGGATAAACTAGCCTTGCTGGAAGAGCATGCTCTGACTTATTCTGCTAGCAATTCACACACTCACTGACATGTCTCATAATGTCATGTTTGAGTCCCTTCCATGAAAACCTCTCTTTGATCTGTCTATAGATTTTGAAAAACCCCTAATGGCCTGCTAGAGGTGAATCATGAACTGTGGTGAGGATCTTCTTCTTGAGCCCTGAATCTGGCACCAAGTAGACTCTATCCTTGTAAAATATGACATCGTCAATGACCCTATGATGGTCATCCTGTATCTTTCCATCCATCACCTCACAAGCGAAATTGTTCTTGGAATATTCCACTAACAAGTGGGATTTCCAATCTGCTGAAATCTCCATCAAAGAACATGCCGCAAGTCTCCTCGATAGTGCATCGGCCACAATGTTCTTCTTCCCCTTGACATACTCTATTTCAAATTCAAATGCCTATACCTTCGTCACCCATTTCTTTTGGCGCTCACTAAGGTCCTTCTACTCAAGGAAATACTTCAAACTATTGTGATCGGTCTTGACCATAAATTTGCTGCCCACCAAATATTGTCTGAACTTGGTCAAGGAATGCATGATTGCCAACATTTCCTTGTCATGAATGGAGTACAACCTCTCAGGTTGAATAAGCTTTCGACTCTCAAATACAATGGGGTATCCTCCCTGCATCAAAACTGCACCGATCCCTTTGCCGAATGCATCACACTCTAGTACAAATGTCAAGGTGAAGTCTGGTAGTGCCAACACTGGACAAGTGCCCATGACTTCCTTCATGTGATCAAAGGCTTCCTGTGATTTCTCGGTCTATATGAAGGCCCCATGCTTGGTAAGGTCTTTCAGGGGTGCTCCAAGATGAGAAAAACCCTGAACGAACCGCCTGTAATAGTTGCACAACCCGAAGAAGCTCCTCAATTCTATCACGTCCATGGGCGTCGACCAATCCAGAATGGCCCTAATCTTCTCTTGGTGCACCTGTACCCCTGTGCACTGATTATGTGGCCTAAGTAAAGCAACTCTGTCATACCGAACTCACACTTGGACTCTTTGGCATATAATGATTGTGCCTCCATGTGCTCAATACCTCATCCAGGTGCCTCATATGCTCTTGCCATTACCGACTATAGATCAAGATGTCGTCGAAGAAAACCAAGACTGATTTCCTTAATTGATCCCTGAATATATGGTTCATGCAAGACTGGAATGTAGTGGGTGCATTGGTTAGCCCAAATGACATAACCATGAATTCAAAGTGTCCAAAATGACATCGAAATGCCATCTTTTCTATGTCCTTTTCTCAGATGTTGATCTGATCATATCCAGAGTGTAGATCAATTTTTGAGAAGAAAACTGCCCCATGCAGTTTATCCATCAACTCGTCAATGTGTGGGATAGGGTACCGGTTATTGATGGTTTTCTTATTCAAGGCTTGGTAATCAATGCACATCCTAATGGTCCCATCCTTCTTCATAACTAAGACAACTGAAGAAGCAAATTGGCTGCTGCTCGATCTGATGTTTCCCATCGCCAACAATTCCTTGATTGCCTTATCTATCTCATCCTTGAACCTCCTAGGATGACGATAGGGGGGGGGGTGATCATAGGTTTGGTCCCCTCCTTCAAATCAATGGTGTGCTCAAACCCCATGTGAGGTGGTCTCCTTGGTGGAATTTCCTCAAAGACCTGCTAATGTCGTCCCAATAGATTATTTATCTCTGTATGGTACTGTTGTCGACCTTCTAAATTCTTCTGAGTAGTGATCAATAATTCTGCGGCATATGCTACCTCCCCATGTCTGAATATCCTTTCCATCCTCTTGGTTGAAACTATCTTGGGTGCTCCTGTTGACATACCTCTTAGAACAACCTTATTCCCATCCTAATCTCTGAATCCCATTTCCAAGGTTTGGTAGTTGGTAGTGTTTTTTCCCAAGGTAATCATCCACTGAACTCCTAACACCACATATGTGTCCGATAGGTCAACCACATAAAATGTGTCTCTCACTGTGTAGTTGCCTAACTTCATCTCTAAGTTTGGAACTCTGTCTAGACACTCCACTGTGTGGTCATCTGCTACCGCAACATCAAACCCCTCAAACTTCTCTATTTGAAGTGCCCGTCTCAATACTAGTGAAGAGTCGATGAAGTTATGTGTGGCCCCATCATCTATCAGGGTGATTTCCCATTGCACCTGATTAATCCCTCTGATATAGAGGGTATCATACCCAAGAACACCAGAAAGGGTCTCTATGACTCCTCCATTTGTTGGTTTCCTCCTGTTAGTCTGCTCTTGCGGTTGTGGGACTACTGGAGGATGGGCTCCTACCAGTGTCGGTGGTTTACGGGGAGGCTACTCCTCTACTAGTGTTGACTCCTCCTCTGACCTAGTGGATCCACTGTCTTGCTCCTCCTCCTCATTGTCCATGCCGTCTGCTACTACCTCAATATAATGAATCTCTCCCTTTCCCATGCACATGTGGCCTGGGACCCAAGGATCTCTGCAGCTGAAGGAAATCTTCTTCCTCATAAGCTCTCGCCTAGTCTCATCATCCAACTTCTCCTGGCCCTTCCATTCTCTCTGGAATGGCTTCCTGTCTCAATCCCTCTGGGGCAAAAATGGTTTGGAGAAAGTTTTAGTCTTTGGCACTGAGTCTGCCAAATCTCGAGTGCGAAGGATAGAATCCTGCAAAGTGGGAGGCTTGTATGCCTTCACCCATCCTCTCAAAGGCTCTATGATTCCTTCTGTGAATAGCATGATCATCTTGGGCTCTGATATATCCATCACTGCCATAGCTACCCGCTGAAACTCTGTGATGAATGCCTTTGTTGTGCCAGTTTGTATCAACTGGGCCAGATCCCTGAAGTGTATCTCGGGATCCCTCCTATCAAACATGTCCATGAGCCTATTTGTAAACTCCCTATAGGAGGTGATGTGACTGTGACTCAATGTCACCAGTCCATGATACCACCACTCGTGTGCCTCACCCTCAAAGTGTAAGCTCGCGAAACTGATGGCCTCTATCTCGGTCATATGGTTGAGCTTGTAATACTTGTCTAGCTTCTGTACCCAATCTCTGGCAGTGTATTTGGACGATCCATTGAAAGAAGGGATGGTGAGTTTCCTAACTTTTAGGATGAAATCGAGGTTATGCCCCTGCTGCTATTGTGGTCCTCCCCTCTGCGGCTCTCTGGGGCAGTTCCTAAGTCTGAGTCCACAGTACTCGACCAAGGTCATGTCCTGATGGAAGTCATGACCCAATGTCGTGTACTCCCTCCTATACTTTGCAATGTCGTCTGCATGAGTGGGTGGCCTCTGTGTTATCGGTGGCGGTGCTGCTACTGGGGGTGCCCTCTGGAAACTAGGAAACAAAGGTATGGGAATCCTACTCATAGAGGTGTATGTGCGAGAGGGTGACTGGGGTCTACTTCCTGCTCCTGATTTCACATGTGATGCATGCGTAATTTGTGTGTCCGGGGTGCCCACTCTAGCCAATCTATCAACCACCTATGCAAAGGACTGAGACATGGTCCATTGACTAGCTAACATATTGTTGATAACCTGCATGAAATATGTCTCTGGATCTACAGGGGCCTTGCCACTTCCCTTTGGTCACTCATATTTGTCTCCTATCATCCTCTCAGCCTCGCGCTCAGCCTCACGCTCTGCCCTTCTCTCTGCTTCTCTGTGTGCCGCTTCCTCTTCCTCTGAGCTAGGAGGAAAAGGGGGAAAATCAAGCCTATGCCTTATTTCCTTATGCCTGCTATAAGTGACATATTCGTCACCTACATGTTCACGACCCTCTAGGTCTTCTGCTGCACTCATTGTCTTTAGTCACAGGCTAGCAAGACTAAAGCTCTGATACCAATGTAATGTTCCTGGCTTGGCTAGTCTAGGAAATGTTGATAATGTGTGTGTAGGATCAATCATTTACAACATATAAATGGTCATACAAATAATAAATGCGACAAAGGACTGCAAAGTTTATATTATTATATCTCTGCGGATTACAAAGGTCGAATGCGGTTGAATAAAATGACAAACTCGGCTAGATCAAAATATAAAAGAATCTTAGCCGGAATACAAATAAACAACTAAAGTTAATACCCGAAATATGTGAGCACTGCGTAACTGCTGCTGAAGAATGATGGAAGACCTGTGTGATCTTCCCAGTGACTAGGGTGTGTCTCTCAACACCGAAATCAACCAACTGGTGTCTTCCTCCTGGAATCCACTGAACTATCTCTCATGAGATGCGCCTCTCTCCTCAATTACAAGTCATAATCTGCATAATAATGAATTAGGTCGCTGACCCTTCCTTTATAGCTTTCCAAAACCCTAAATCATGCTAAAAACCTAATTCACTGTTGACTTCCAAAACCCTAAATCACTGCTGAAACCCTAATTCACTGTTGACTGTTATTTTTATCTCATAAGGACTTAAAAGCACTTTTAACCCTTTTTAGCTCAATGTCACTTTCCAAATATAACACCTATGACTGGAGTGACCTCTAGTAACCCTGTTTACCCCTCTTTGGCCCTGGCTATAGTCTAACGGGGTGTTTTAGACCATTAAGCCTCCTCTTTGGAGCTCCGATTTGGAAAGGGACATTACAATTGAGCAGAGTGCGACGATCTTCTTTGATATGGTTTTTAAGGAAGGGAAGATGATCCATTTTTCTCATGGAGAAAGTCTCATTTAGTATCTTTATGGAATATGGAAGTGAGTTATGCACATATCGTCAGTTGATCACAGGGGTGACCAAAATAAATCTCACAACCCACTAGTATTCTCCTACAACTATCTTGATTTTCCACCAACTCTTTTCCTCTCGACCTGCCCAACCCAAGGAATGTACCCCTTCACTGATCTCGATCCCTCATCCATCCCATTCATTTATTAGGGTTTCTTTGGCACATGTAACATTAAGCATTAATTAAACTGAGGATTATAGTTGGGATGTTACAAGAAGACAATCTATGGATGATGGGCAACTAAAATATTCTTCGTCCATGTTTAGATACATTTCAAATTGCCAATCTCTATCATATATGATTGAGGCAATATGTTCTTGGGTAGATTTTGGACAACACTTTGGGAAATAATGGATACCAAGTTGAAGTATTTCACTGCTTTCCATCCTCATACTAACAAACAAACCAAGGTTGTTAATGGGATTTTGGTACAATTGTTGAGAGGCTATAACAACAAACATCCAAAGACTTGGGGCGAGCAACTAGTCTACATTCAACACTCCTACAATAGAGCACTCCATTCTTCTACCAATAAGTCTCCTTTCAAGACATGTTTTGTTTATGTACCTCCTTTTCCATTCAATATTATGTATGGACAATAGAAGGACGAAGCATGGTTCCAAGGAGATGAATAGAAGTCAAACACATTTGTGGGAAATATTAGGGAGATACATTTAAGGGTTCAGGAGCATCTCAAGAAGAGCCAACAATTGTATAAATCTAGGCATGACCAGCACACAGAGGATCACAAATTATTTGTTGGAGAGAAGGTGTGGCTCTATATTTAGAAGGAATGATTGCAAGGAACACCAAAGAAACTCAAGCCCCTTAGATAGAGACCATTTGACATCATTGGGCAGGTGAATGAGAATGATTTCAAGATGAAACTTCCTCCTTATATGTAGATCAGTTTGGGGGTGAACATGGAATATTTGAAGTCGTTCATACCTTCCATGTTAGATGAGGAGGAGGAACACCAAGTTATTCCTACTATTGAAGACCTTGCACCTCACACTCTTGAAGATTTGAAGGAAGACACGGTTCTGCAACACAAGAAGTGGGAAACTTAGAGAGGACAACAAGAAATGTGGCAGATTGGTCTCAAAGGACAAACTCCATGGAAAGTGAAGTGGTATAAGAAGAACCAGATTGAAATACAATTCCCTCATCTATCCTTGGCATCTTTTGGGGACCAAAAGCCTCCCAATGGGAAGGTGTGATCCAAATCGAATCCAAACAAGAACAATTGTCTATTGACATAGGCTCTAGGATGATCAACACATGCAATGTTTAAGGCTATGGATGATGAAGGAGATCAACTTGTTGGCATGAAGGACCCCATGCCATCATGATTGATGTATACTCTTGTATTCAATGTAGTCTTGAGTCAAACATATTATATGTGAAGTCAATCAATATATTGTTGTACATAAAGAAATACTGTATTGAGAAAATATGAGACTTTCATGAGACCTTTTCCCCTTCTGAGAAAACACAAACAAACAAAGAGAAGAAGGAGAAACATAATGGAGAGGTGTTGAAGCATTGGGGACGCTTGACCTTCCATCTATCCTCCCAGTTGACCTTGTCTTCTATATCATGTTTCCCCACAATGATAATGGGTTCTTTGGTTGTGAATGAAGTAGGAGGCTACCTAGATTTCACTAAGGAGCATAGAGATGAACTGGAGAGCTTGTAAATTTCTCATTGTTGCATAATAAAGAGGTCAGAAGAAGTCGATTAAATGTTAGTTTTCCCATCTGGGTTTCCAAAGTAAATTCTGAGTTTATGTGTGGTTTGCATTGCCTATGAGTGAAAATGGTGTGCATTGCAATTTAAATGGTAAATGGTGTTCACTATAATTTAATGGTTGTATGTGTATTTTTTTAGTAAAGAGAAATCCATGCTAGTTATGATTTGAGTTCATATTTCATGGATACGGACCCCATGGGCCAGTAAGCTAACCCAACAGATCTTGAACCACACTTGTACATCCATTTCGAAGTTGGAAATTTACGACTCTCCTTCCAAAGCTATTGTTATTTATTTGAAAGTTGCTAATTTAATTTTACGGACTGTGAGAGGAATTTCTCTCACTCTCTAAGTTAAATTTGTTGTTGGATGGTGTCTACGTTTTCTCACAGGCCATATCTTATGTTTTCATCATTGTTGGGGCATTTTTCCTTTTCCCATAGGCTATATAAAGACCATACTATGTATTATAATGTTGTTTGGGCATTTTTCTTTGCCCATGGGCCATATATGACATTTTTCTCCATTGTTGGTTGCCCAATTCACCCTTCAAACTTTTTTCTCCATTATTGGTTTCCCAATTCACCCTTCAAACATTTTTCTCCATTGTTGGTTTCCCAATCCACCCTTTAGATTTTTTTCCTTCACTGTTGGTTGTCAAATTCTCCCTCGGGACATTTTCTTTCATTGTTGGGTATCCAGTTCACCCTCTAAGTATTTATCTACGTTGTTAGTCAACCCAAATTGTCCTTAAGTATTTTTCTTCATCATTGGTTGACTCCTTCCACCAGGGTCATATTACCCTTCTTTATTCAATTGACTCCACTTGCTAGTTGATTAGATCTCCTCTCTGGTCAATTGGGTTTCATTTCTTGGTCGATCCATCTTCTTTAGTTGACTTGTTGATTTCTTAGTCGTTTTGCACCATTCCCTAGTCGATTGGACTATCATTTGGTCGATTCATCTATTAGGTGGTTGACTGGTCTATCAGCTAGTCGACTTGTCTATTGGGTGGTCAGATGAACTATTGGCTAGTTGACTCGTCTATTGGCTTAAAGGGTTGAGTTTCCTTCAACTAAGGAGAACCAAGGGAACATTAAAAAAAATGGTGGTGGACATAAGAGTGTTTTTGTTTGATAAAAAGGATTATGTGTTCATGGATTGGATAGGCTATGAGCCTTTTGTTTATGTATCACATTGTTAATACACCAAAAATACAATAATGAAAGAAGTGGAAATACATAATGCCATAAATCAATTCAAAGGGAGTAATTGGGAAAAAAACTTGTTTGGGGTTAAAACAAATCCCAAAACATATTAAGAACTTACAAGTGTACACACAATTTACAACTTATTATTTTTCTATATTGGTCAAAAATGATCCATAGAATGATTATCTAGCTACTAGTACCTTGTTTATTTTGAAATTAAAATTGGAATATTTTTTTGAAGTGTATTGACTTCAACTTTCAAGTAATTGGCGTTTACCTTTATATATCTGAGTGGTTTTGTAAGTGAACGTGAATTGAAAAAATCTGAATTGAGAATCAATAACCTTCATATTGTCACAAACACAAGCTTGTGAACAATCTTCAACCAAAAGAGACGGTCATTATTCCATGTAATTGTCGAGAAGTTTATTGGATTAAGTTTTTTTACTACATCTATACGAGGCAATGAGTACATGTGAGATATTTAGTCATCTTGTGAACCATCTATGCTTTATTCAAAGTTGGATAAGCCAGCTTCGAATAGGGGGGGTGGGGAAGAGGTTATTACGAAGCAGGTATGTTGAACCCGATAAAATTTAAAATGACTAGAAGGAAAACTTAAACATGCTCTATGTATGCAACATCATTGATATCGCGACAAGAAAAAAAAGGCCTTGTAATTACCGATAATTCCAATAAATGAATGACAACCCCGTAAGAACGTTGCATATTGTCCCGTGAGACAGCGCGACTGGCAAGACAAGCACTTTTCTCCAAGTGTTGGGAGGAGGTCTTGAGTTCAAACCCGGCTGGGTCTCCGGGGCGAATTGTAATGGCTGTTTGAGCTAGACTGGATACAGTGATTGTAAATAATTTATATCTCTATTTAAATCCTTTATAGAGTTTATTTTAATGAAAAACATAGTTTCCAAGAATTCCATTGACAGTTTTATAATAAAGAATTCCATTGACAGTTTTATAATAACGCTTTAAATGTTAGAACGATTTTATAATAATGCTTTAAATGTTAGAATCAATCATATTGTAAATAAATAAATTTGTCAAATATTTAATATTACCAATAAATTATTTAATATTACCAATAAATGAATGGTAGTCATAATAAGGTTACAAGGTTATTTAAATTCTTTATATTCTTGCTTTTAATGAAAATAACAGTTTGTGAGAATTTCATGTATGGTCTTAAATGTTAGAATCAATCATATTTTAAACAAATAAAATTTAGTAAAATATTTAATAAAGAAATTGTAAACTATGCTAAAATTAGGATATCAAATATATTAAAAATTAAACAAGAATTAATATAAGGTTAACCATGAATTGAATGGAATAATTTTTGACCTTCTACATAATCTCTGATTTGGAAAGGGACTAATAAGATTAGAAACAAGAACTAATATAAAATCAGCGATAACTTGAATGCAATAATCTTTGACTTCCCACATAATTTTTGACCTCGAGAGGGACTAATAAGATTATAAATGTTACAAATGTTAGAGGGGAGGGGTACAATTGAGGGTGTTCCCTTACACCTACAAGGACTAATAAGATTAGAAAATTTAAAAATTAAACAAAAACTAATATAAGGTCAATGGTAAATCAAATGCAATAATTCTTGACTTTACACATAATTCCTGACCTTGACAGGGACTATTACAATTATAATTTTTACAAATGTTAAAGAGGAGAGTTTGAGATGGACTAATAAGATTATAAATTTTACAAATATTAGAGGGGATAGGTACAAGAGAGGATGTTCCTTTCATGTTTTTTCATAGAATGCTTGTTCAGGGAATATATCCTTCAACTTTGCATGTAACACCTTTTCTAATCGTTGTATTTTCCTCTCCTTTAACTCTTCAATGTTACATGATCATGAATTGTTAATTTAATTTTTTTTTGTAAATTATATTTATTATTAATGTTATGGGTTGGCTAAGTCCAATATATTTATTTAATGTTTTTCAATAATATCAATTTTTTTATATTTACATAAAAAAAATCTAATGGAAAATAAAAAATTTATCATATGAAAAGTGGTGACACACGGAGGTATAAAATATGACTCACTCAACCCCATAATTTTAACCCAAAAATCTTATCCATTCACAAAATGGAGTCACATCAAGAAAGGGGATGAATCTCAAATTATTATAGGGAATAGCCAAGGACGTGTTCCTTAAAATAATGACTACAATAGAAAGTGCCTCCATTGAGTTGCACTCAACCCCATAATTTTAACCCAATAACATCATCCATCGGAAAAATGGAGTCACATAAAGAAAGGGGACATATCTCAAATTAATATAGGGAATAACCTATGACATATTCCTTAAAATAATGACTACAACAAAAAATTCAATAACAACTTAGTGGTTAAAAAAGATATATCACAAGTTATTATATGTAATGAATCATGAAAAGCTTCTCAAAACAAAGGTAATTAGAGAAAATAACTTGAAAATGGGTTAAAACTAAGAAAATGTTACAATCTTACAACAAAAATATCATCCTTAAATGTTGATCAATTTTATAGGCTAAGGTTGATAAATACTATAGAAAATAACTTGAGAATAGAATAAGAAATAAGAAAATGCTACAATCTTACACCAAAAAGATCATCCTTAAATGTTGATCAATCATATAGATCAAGGTTGATAAAAACTCAAATAGGAACTAAGAATACCACCCTTAAATGTTGATCAAGATTATAGGCCAAGGTTGATAGAGATTGAAAGAGGAAATAAAAAGAGTGGAATTTTGTAATGGCACAAAAACAATCTTTGATCTTGAAAAGCTCATGTTCGTATCTATGACATAAAAACACCTAAACAAACACATACATTAAGTTATACAAAGCACTATTATGAATGGAAATATGAGAAGAAAATGAAGTTACACATAACACTATTATGAATGAAAATATAAGAAGAAAAAGAATGAAACATCCCCCCAAACAAACTTTAAACACATGAAAAGAAGGATCACATCATTCTCTACCAATGTGATTATCAACCATTTTATCATTCAAACAAGTGTTGCATGGCAGCGTAGTCCCTGCCAGGTTGGAATGGGAATAAATGCACTGCTATGGCGGGAGCGAGAAGAGACACGTGGAAAGCATCTTGAAGTACATGTGGTATCCATGCAGAGGATGACTCATGGCAGTGTGTCACAAGTGAGCCACAAGACATTGGGTTGGTAGATGACCCCCAAGGTTAATATGCGAACGAGGCAATTTTTTCATGGGGTGTGTATAGTTCAAACATGAGACTTAGAAAATTTATGTCTCAATGACTTGCAATAAAGGTTCCTGGAAAAAAGGGCCAGGAATAAACACATTAAACATTAAACATTAAACATTCAAATATAATAAACACAATTTCCTGACATCCAACATAGCTGAAGGAAAAAAAATTTAGCATTCCCAAATTAGTTTTCTTTGAAATTTATCAAAAATTAATAATGTCTTACAATAAAGGTTCCTGGAAAAAACCTTAAACATTCAAATATAATAAACACAATTTCCTGACATCCAACATAGTTGAAGGAAAAAAAATTAGCATTCCCGAATTAGTTTTCTTTGAAATTTATCAAAAATTAATAATGTTTGTTACATATTTTTGGAATCTGTTCCATATTTCTGGAAATTTAAATGTGTTTGTCATATAGACTGGGATTGGGGCTCCTGTGGACCATAAAAAAAATAAGTACAAGAAATAGGACTGTAGAAAGAAGAAGTGTGCGACGGTAGAGAGGAAGACCTAGAAAGAAGAAATTGGAAGTTATGAGTCTTTGGTTAGAGATTTCTATTTAAAGAGGTAGAATAACTGGATTGATAAACAAAGAAAGATGTGATCAGTATAAACTTACTATGAAGCCGATGTGTTTTTGTTGTTGTCGTCGACGACCACTGGAATCATGCCAACCGATTGTTGCCCTTCATTGATGAGCTTGTCCATTCTTTGTTGGAACAATTCTTCAATGTAGCTTCTCATGGGGGCCACATTGATTTCATCTCGGATTTCTATGTCAAAAAGCTCATTTTCTAATTTCCTTAGATCCATAGAAATACTATGCAGAGCCTGTTCAATTTCTTCATTGCGTGTTGAATAGTCCACTAGCCAGTTCTCGACGTCATCTTCACCATATTCAAGGATGTTGTAAAACTTTTCTAAAGACAACCCCTTTAAAATATCAAGTTGTTCATCGAAGGCTTGTTTGGTCAAGGACAAGGATTTGAGGATCAAGTTTGGGTCTTGAACCTCATTGGTACTTCTGGCTAAGTCTATTTGGGTCAGGTTTCTGAATAATTCTTCTTTCTCTGATATGGCTTGTTCACATGATTCGACAATGAGCTGCAGGTTCTTAACTTTCTTTTGCTGGCATGCTTTTAATTGTTTGATCCGCTTTGGGGAGGGGAGATCCTCTTGTCTTCTTTTCAGATCCGAGTTGTTGATGGCATAGTTGGAAAAAGGGGTCACCATCTGTTCATAGAAACGTTCTTCATTTTTAAAATTTGTCTGCAAATGTCCGTGCAAATCATTTGGCCTCTTTCGAAAGGAAGCTATATTTAGTGATGTTTCCCAAGCTTCAGTAATTAGTTTCATTCTTTTCTTGATGTTCTTCTCTACAAAGGCTCTACAGGATGTGAGGAGGATGGAGGATCCTTTTAACTTGGCTGCAGGGGTAGTAGGCATGGTTTTTTCTAAAGGACTGGAAAACACTAGGGTAGCAATGAAAGCCTCCTCCAATTCCGTGATTCGCCCATTCAGTCTGGCATTCTCCGCTTCAATTCCTCCAATGGAATCATCAAGAGCATTAATCGTTGCGTGGTGAAATCAGGAGATTTGGGACAGATGCATTTTCCTAAAGTTAATCTATGTACGAGATTTTCCTTTCTTATTTACTACATCTCTCTTTTCAATGATTAAATGTTTAGATTGGCTGTTAAAAACAACGCTCTGGAATACGAAGGATTCATCTTTGTAAAAAATGTTGGTCTTAGCTATTTCCATTGTGGAACTATGGTGCATCGCATTCGCGGGCGGATCAAATTTGTGTAATAGCCCATCCACAAAAGTTTCAAGTTGCATGTGCTCACTTTCAATTTCGGGTTCTTCCTCCTGCTTTACAATGTTTTTTCTCTTCTTCGTTAGGGGAAGCTTTTGAGAACTATCAATTTTTCCGTGAGGAGGGTTCTTATCTCCTTCTCCGTTTCAATATTTCTAGGTTTCTTTCTTACTGGAGTGGGTCGTTGAAGCGATGCTCTGTGATGTTGTGCTCTTGGGAGTGTTGGCCAGGGACTGGACACACTTCTCATTGGATCCTTTTCCCTGTTGTCTGTACAATTCAGTTGCACTTTGCAATGTCTCTACGTCCTAATCGTCAGAAGAAAGAGTGTTGTTGTCACTGTCTCTGTCTTCGGTCAGGCGTCTATGGATACAAGAGTTTCTAAAGCCAATTGATAGTAAATGTTCTCGAAAACTCCCATTAGGGTCGAACCCTTGTAGCCTTTCAACATATTTTCGGTTCAAGTTCTTGAAATGGCCTGCAAATTCATCAATCTTGTAGACGTTTCTGCACACGAAGTCCCCGACTTTCCAAGGCAGAGGAATGAACTGTTTTTTTCTCTTGTCATGAAAAAAATGCAACCAGTGGTTGTATTTCCTTGTTATTTCCGTGACAAACATCTTGTCTGTGATGTGACATGGAAGGAAAGCAATATTTTCCTTCGAGCCAAAGATCATTATTACACTGTAATTTTCATTTTGTTCAAGTGTCCCCTTCTTGTCCAAAAACTTGGTTGCCTGGCTAGACATCTGGGGAGCATCCTTTCCTAACAATAAATCTTTGAAAATTGAGACAAAGTCATTAAAAACCTCATAAAAACAATGGGAGGCCTTGTGCCTCCACAAGGCCTAGTACCAGAATGTTACTGGGTTGAATTCATAGTTTATTTTCTTGGACAGAGACAGTTTTGGAAATGGACAACAATGCACTATTGTGAAAATCAAGTAGGATGACATATAAAATTTATTTGATTCTTTGAATCGTGACAGTTGGGAACAAATTTCAATGGAAATTAGCTTCCCCCAATCGAAAATGAATTGTTCCTTGACTGTGAAGTACAAAATATAAATAAATATAAGAGAAATGCTTGTTGTGGATTCCTATCCCGTTATTCTTGTAAATATCCAAGCAATTTCCCGAAATGGATTTCTAAAGGAACTGACCTGCAACTTTGTGATATCTTTAGAAACTATTGTCGGGTCTTTGAGGAACTTGAGTAAGAGGTCCAACCCGTTATCATGTTTTTTTAGGAACTACTTGCAGTCTTGTCCTCTGAAGGTCAATGTTGGCTCCGTCAATCTTAACATCTTGCGGAAGAACTGAGGTGACAAAGAAACATGAGAATGGTCACGCAGTCAAATAATTCTTTGGCTTGAAATATATTTTTCAACGCACCAAGAGACCACCTCCTTATAGTCAAAAACCTCAGGGACGTAGCCTATACGAGCGATTCCAAATGTCTAAATCACTTCGTTCTGGGAGGAACGATATGAATAGTAAGAGTATGGCTTGAACCACTGGAAGTTATGGTCCTCACGTCCGAAGATATTCACTGTATCTCCACAGAACTGTTGTCAAGGTACTGCCATAAGTTTATGAGAACGTTGGTTTGCTCCAGACGATTTTTGAAATGAAGAGTTGGAAGGGATAATATAACCCTTTGCAAATCTTGGTCCAATGCGTGTGAATGGGAGATCTCCTCGAGACTTTCGCTCATTAATGAAAATTTCAATGGTTGTTGCATGATGCGATGTTAGCATTAAAGACTAGTAATTGAATACATAGAAGTGCGAACATGGTGGGTACGAAAATGAGCAATTAAGGATTGGATATTTCGTGAACGTGCCAACGTGACAACCCGTGTTTGAGAAGAACAATTGGAAGGGATAATATAACTCTCTCCAGATATTGGTTTAATGTGTATTAGTGGGATATCTCCTCAAGCATTTCGCTCATTAATTACAATGTTGATGATTCATGCATGGTGAGATGTTAGCATGAAAGGTTACTAATTGCATATTAAGAAATAAGTACGAAGGTTGTGAGGACATGAAAGATCAATTAAGAAGTGTCTAATTATCAAAAGCGGTCAGGCGTTCTTCAAAATAGGGTTACAAGGTACAACCGTTAGAGGTGAGGGCCCAAGGGTCAAATTGTATGTCTCAGAACTTTTTGAGTGCAAAAATCATAACACGGAAGACGACATGATGGGGCAGTCAAGAGGGAAATTTTTATATCGTGGAAGTCCGGGTAATGTTTGCAGGACACAGAACGAGGTAAGTGCAAACATGAGCTCGCCTATCTGGGAACCCGCAATAAAAAAGTGGCTCAAGTATGGAATAGGGAAACGACTGGGAGGATTCGTTTTCGCTAATATATTGAAACTTATAATATATATCCCATTACGTGGAAATATCTTTTTTTCATGTCTCTGGACAGAAAAGAGAAAATAAGAGAAAATACATTCATTTAAATTCGAGGAGTTGAGCTTCATTTAAATTCCACTGTCTCATCGATCCTTTTGATTTTTAATGATGGTCTGTACAGTTGTTGCATGATGAAATGCTAGCATTAAACCTTGGTCGTTGCATACTTTGAAATAAGTGCGAAGGTGGCGGGCACAGTAAACAATGACTAAGAATTGGAGATTTCGTGAACTTGCCAACCCGAGGATCCGTGAAAGAGATTCCATGAAATGGGTAAGTATGGAAAGCAGTCAGACGGGCTTCAGAATTAGGGTGACAATGGTTCCCCAAGAGACGTGAATTCTCGAGGGTAAAATTGTATGTCTCGGAACTTGAGTGCAAAATGTGTACCACAGAAGAGGGGATGATATGGGAGTCTGGCGGTCAATTTGTATATGGCAGAAGTGTGGGAGATCTCCTCGAGCCTTTCACTCATTAATGACATGTTTGAGGTTCATGCATGATGAAGTGTTAGCATTAAATCTTGCCAATTGCATATCCAAAAAGAAGTAGGAAGGTGGTGGGGACATGGAACAACAATTAAGGAATGGCTAATTATCGAAAGCGGTTGGTGACGCTGCGAAATAGAGCTACAAGATACAACCAACATAGGTAAGGGCTCGAGGGTCAAATTGTATCTCTCGAGAGTGTTGACTGAAGAACGTGTAACACAAAAGAGGGCATGATGATGCATTCCTGCGGACAAATTGTATATCGCGAAACTTCGGGTACTGTTTTCTAGTCGCGGAACATTGGAAACAAAATCCTCAACCCACTAGTCCGGGAACCTGTAATCGAAAAAGTGTCTAAGTATGAAAAAGGGAAACGATAGGCCATACTTGATACATAGTAAATGTACCATGTCATGGAGATACAACCAAATTGGGGCTAAGTATTGAAAGGAACGACAGACGGTCGTGTTCATGACGGGGCATTCCAGCGGACAAATTGTATATCGCAGAACTCCAGGCACTGTTTGCAAGTCGTGGAAGATTCGAAACACAATTTTGAGCCCGTCAATCCAGGAACCCGCAATCGAAAAAGTGTCTAAGTATGGAATAGGGAAACGGTGGCCCAGACTTGTTTTCACTAATATATTGAAATTTGTAATAGCCTTCCCATTACATGACAAGATATTCTTTGCATGTTTTTGGACAAGTTATGTAGAGATAGTTAGTCCTCAAGGCTTTTTCTTATTAATGACAATCTTTACGGTTGTTGCATGATGGCGTCTTAGCATTAAACCGTTGTTGTTTCATATTTGGAAAGAAGTACGAGGATGGTCGACACAAGAAATAGTGATTAGGAATTGGATATTTCATGAACCCGCCAACCCGAGGATCAAAAATAGGGTGACAAGGTCTCCCCAGAAGACATGAGGCCTCGATGGTCAAATTGTATCGCTCAGAAAATTTGAATGCATAATGTGTAACACGGAAGAGGGGACGATGTCGGATTTCGACAGTCAATTTGTATATGGCAGAGGTCCGGGTGCTATTTGTAGGTCACTGAACAATGGAAGTTAATTTAGAGGATGAAATAATTAATGTGCATTGGGAAGGGCGTGATTGTGGTGGGGATGGAAGAGAGCCATAAATGGTTTGAAACTTTTAATGAATTCGGGTAAAGTGAAGCTTGCGAGTTGGAGGAGCCCGGGGTGGAATTGTAGATTAGGGAATTTTTTCGGTGCAATATGTATATCACGGAACAGATGGAAAAATTTGGATAAGTATATAAAGGAACGACATTCATTCTGAGTACTGTAAATGCCATTTTAATGCGTGTTAATGGGAGATGTCCTCAAGTTTTTTTTTCTTGTTAATGTCAATTGTTTTGTACTAGTGTGTTCAGTTGTCACTAGTAAGACCATAATTAATGTGCATTGGGAAGGGAGCGAAGTTAGTGGGGATGGAAGGCAACGAAAACTTCTTTGAAACATTTGTGAACCCTGGTAGAGTGAAGCTTGTGAGTTTGAGGAATCCACGGTGGAATTGTAGATCACAGAAGTTTTGAGTGTATGATGTATATCATGGAACAAGAAGCAACAAAGTTCGAAAGCACCAACCCGACAACCGTGTCCATAAAATTGGCTAAGTATGGAAAGGAACAAGGGTCGGTCAGATTCATCATGTGAGGATATAGATGGAGATGAACATATGTCAGCCCACCAACCCTGGAACCCACAATCATAGAAAGGCGACTAAGTATATAACCATAAAGCAATAATAGATGGGAAGAAGAAAAGGGGAAAAGAGATAAGTATCTCACAGAACAACATCTATTGTTCATTTATTAATGTCAATCTTTTCAAACCCCTAGTGATTTCTCACTAGTAAAAGCATAAATTGTAGATCACAGAATTTTTTTGGGTGCAAGATGTATATGACAAAATAGGGGACATAAGTGTTGGATACCGCAAACCCAGGACCCGGTGGTCAGATAATTGGATAAGTATTCAAAGGGACCATGGTCGGTCGAGCTCATGGTGTGAAGATATAGATAATATGAGCATCTTCCAATCCGTGAATCCGGGAGGCCGTGATCATAGAAATGTGACTAAATATAGAACCACAAAGGGATAATAGAGGGGAAGAAAACATGAAAAATTTAAAGAGAAAGTGTTTATATTTATTCCAATAGTATTCATATTAATATATATTTATAGATTATTTCTGGTCCAAACATAAAACATCTTCCAATTTGCAAGATGTTGTTCGGTTCACAAATTTCGTTGAAACCCATAAGCAATAGAAAAATAATATATATATATATATATATATATA
>JZKD02S2359994.1:316290-359567 GCA_000966675.3 Picea glauca
CGCAACATTTTTTATATGAATGAATATTATCAAATAGAATAAGCTACAATATATGCAAAATATTGAACAGGAACATGATGTCAACACCTGAGTTGCCTTGTTGAAATAGAGTCATCAATTCATTCTATTTACGGGACCCCAAAGAATGAAAGCAGGACGGGTCCTCCCATTTCTTTGTTTAAGTATAGGGCGGGCTATGGCCTATGAAAAATTATTCTTCCATGTAAAATGTAAGGAGCGGACATAGTAGCCTTTATTTAAATCGAAGTGATAAGCAATAGAAATAAAAGTTTGTCGTCCATGTTTAACGACACACACACACAAAAGTACAAAATAAAATTAAAAACATTACCAGAGATTGGAAAACACCATACAAAAACCTCAAATATTCTATATTCAGATAAACTGGGTTACACAATACAACTGAGATTATTTGCCATAATGACTACGATTGGGCCTGTCGCCGACAAAAAAAAGAAAATATGTACAATAATGAAGCCTGTGGACATTCTTTTATAGATTTCAACTTGATCATCAAATGCTTGATTCGTAAAAAACAACGAGTTGAATATCAATTTCGGGTCTTGGACTTCATTGGTGCTTCCAGCTAGATCTATCCCAACTTTTTGAATAGCTTGTTTCTTCTAGATATGGTCTACCTGCATTGGCTGGTTATTCAACATTCCATACTTTGCTAAGTGTTAATTTCCCTCTATCGTCAAAAACTTGGGGTTTAAGGTGCCTTCCTTGTAATGTTCATGGTCATTGACATCTGAGACAACTTAGAGATGCAATTCAGGCCCAATTCAAAGACGAGGGAGTGGTTTTACCTGACATCAGCTTTGGGGGAGACAAAATTTGTTAGCCAACAAAAGATGAGACAAAAAAAAAATCCAAGTATGTTGTGACTGTTATTCTCCCTGTATTCAATCATCTGTTTGGTTGAAAAGCCTGCCTGAAGATTTGTATGTTGAATTTCTTTGTTTTATTACTGTAAATTGGAAGGGACATCCAATTCAACTACAAAATGTTCCTATGTTGAAGTACATAGCTTCTTCCCGCAACACATATCTGGAAAGTGTATCAATTGCTGCAGATCACATCAGAATATATATTTCGTTGTAGGGGTGGAAAACATCACGGCCCACAAAATGGTATGGAATATTCAGAAGTGACGCCAAATATTACTCCATGCCCAAATACACTCAGAAGGAAATTATAAAATTGGATACTCACGAACGTGAGAAACTGTATGCGCGTTTGAATCAACATTCTAAAATTACAGAAAATTTTATGCCAAAGTTGTAACAGACTTGATAGACAACCAGTTTCTATGTCAAAGAGTGTTGAACGACCTCTATATGTAGTAACATACTCGACATACAATCAAATTTTGATCACTACTGATACTAATGTCAAGTGTAAGAAGTCATGATCCTAGGCTCCAGGTAGTTTCACCTTTAGGCATCCACACTAGCGGTGAACCCAGGATCCAGATAGATTCGACATCGGACATCAACATTGGCGGTGGCAATGGGAACAGTGCTATTGACTGCAGTGCGGCAATGTGGTGAACAAGAAGGGTTGTCATTTTCAAAGCACTTAGACTGTAGGATTGTCAGACCTGCAAAGAACATCGACTTTAGTGTTTCTTTTTCACGACAACTACAATGTTGCTCTGAGTCCAGAAATCTTTGGATGTTGGGTGTCCTGTGCGATAATGACCTTGATATTAGGTACATGTCAGACATCTATTATCTGACATTGCGGTGTTAATGAAATTTCCATAGTGGACGACGACTCGATTGCATTGGCACAATAAATATTAATTGTGTGATTAATTAACATCCTTGAAGGACATGAATCCCAAACAACGCCTGAAACTTTTCGAACACTCGTGTGTTCAAAAAATACATTGTTCTATATTTTAAGAAATAAGAAATTGTATTGTTCGAGCAATTTTTTTTTTTTTTTTTTCAAATATCGGATCCACTGCAACAAAAGAAATGCATTTTCCTTACCCAAAGCAAGGGGAACATCAAGAAGATTGATATTAGGTGGAAACAACTCTGGAATACACCACTACATTAAGGTCTCTTCTAAAGAATGAAATAAAATGATTACATGAAGGTGGTAGTAAAAGGTAATTTTCAGAAACCAAATCATTACCTGAACACGCCAAACTTCTTGCAGAAGGTGGTAGTATAAAGTAATCTTCAGAAAGTGTTGCAAAGTCCATAATCCAGAATTCCTTCCCATTAAATTTTCCCAATTACATGTCAATGTAGGCATTAGAAACTTTTGAGAGCGTCGTTCCCTGGTTATATACCCACCTTTAGGTAGGAGGAGAATATCCGTGCAAAGAGGGGCAAGCTCATCGACCCAGATGCAATCATACGCATAGGAATAGTGAAAAAAAATGTGCAGTAGCGATAGAGAGTTGATTGTATGTGGAGTTTGTTACTACATCCAGAGGACGGTGAACAAACTTTGATAAAGAATATGACTTTCTTTCAACTCTGTTACCACACCCAGAAGTAGCTCAACAAACTTTCAAATAGAAACTTCTGTAATTTTAGGATGTTGATTCAACCACCCATACAGTTTCTCATACTCGCGACGATCCAAATTTATAATTTCCTTCCGAGTATATTCACGAATGGAGTAATATTAGGTGTCATTTCCGAATATTCCATACCATTTTGCAAGCCACGGTATGTGTGACTCCTCTGACAAAAGATAAATTCTTGTGTGGTATGCAAAATTTGATACACTTGTCAAATCTGTGTTGTTGGAAGAAGCTATATACTTCAACGAAGGAGCATTTTGCAGAGAACCTGAAAGTCCCTTCCAACTCCTAGTAAGAAAACAAAGAAGTTCAACACACAAATCTTCAAGCATGCCTTTCAACCAACCAAAGCATCGAATACAGGGAGAACACCAATCACAAGATACTAGTTTTTGTTTTTGTGTCTGAGTTTTTGTTGGCTAACAAAGTATTTTTTCGCTCAAAGTTGACGTCACATAAAACCATTCCCTCATCTTTCAATTGGGCATGAATGAAATATCTAAGTTGTCTCACATGTCCATGACCAAGATCATTACAACGGATGCACCTTAAAGCCCAACTCTTCGATGATAGAGAAAAATGGGAATACGTATTTAAAATGAACAATGGAGGATGATAGTATAATCTTCCATAAATTTTGGTTTAATTCGTTTTAATGGCATATTCCCTCGATATTTTCTCTTATTAATGTCAATATTTTCGAATATGTGTGTTGAATAGTCACTAATAACACGAGTTAACATTCCCATATGCAAGCAGATTCTCAAATATGACAACCTGTAATATATGCACATTATTAAAGAGGGACATGACGTCAAGACCTATGTGGATGACATGTTTGTGGATGGCAGTGTGGTAGTACAATATTGAATTGTTACTATGATGATGCCTTTAAAACACTAAAATAAGCAACACTTTTTTGGAAATTCAAAATCAACGCAATTTTTTTTATCAGATCCCATAATATTTGCATGTTAATGTGTTTTAATGGGAGATGTCCTCGATATTTCCGCTTATTAAAGCCAATATTTTCGAACCTGTTTGGTGGGTTGTCACTAGTAAAAGCATAATTAATGTGCATTGGGAAGGGCGGAAGGTGGCGGGGATGGAGGGGAGCGAAAAATGCTTTTAAAATTTTATGAACCTGGGAGTGTGTGAACCCACAAAACTTTGAAGACTTGACTAAGTATGGAAAGGATGGTCGGATAGACGGAGTCATCATAGGTAGAGTTAGGCTTGTGAGTTTGAGGATTCTAGGGTTGAATTGTAGAGCACAAAATTTTTGGGTGCAAGATGTATACCCCGAACACGGGTTACCAAAGTTTGATAGCACCTATCCGCGAACCCGCGTTCATAAAATTGGCTAAGTATGCAAACGAATGACGGACGGTCGGACTCGTGATGTGAAGATATAGATGGATATGAAGATTTGTCAGTTCTCCACACCGGGAATCCGCGAGCACAGAAATGTGACAAAGTATATAACCAAAAACACATAATAGAGGGTAAGAACAAAAGGGAAAAATGGGCAAGTTTAGAAGAAATTGGCTAAGTATGCAAACAAACGACGGTCGGTCGGAATCGTGATGTGAAGATATAGATGGAGATGATGATTTGTCAATTCTCCACCCCGACAACCCGCGACCACAGAAACGTGACAAAGTATAGAACCAAAAAAACATAATAGAGGGGAAGAACAAAAGGGAAAAACGAACAAGTTTAGAAGAGGAAAAAGAAAGGTAGAGAAGAACTTTATTGCTCACACAACAAAACTTAGTCTCATAACTATGAATCCATACAAAGACATTAACTATGGGAAACACATTCTCAGCTATGAAATATAGTTGGAGCTCGACAAACTTTGGTTTAAGTCAAAAGAGATGTTGTTTATATCCACTGCAAAATTTTGCATATTATTTTATCTTAATAGTATTTTTTTGGGGAGCCAACTGTAAAACCATGTTCCAATTTGTGTTTTTCTAAGTGGAGATGTGTTTGTGAAGAAACAAGTACGAAGAGGATTAATTGCAGTTACAGGGCCTCAACTCTGCAAAGTTGAATCAAACAACAATAAGCAGCATCGATCGAACCAACGAGCAAGCATCAACTAGTCAACCAAGAATGTCGGTGAAGAACAATATTGTCCAAATTTACTGCAGACAAGATTGTATAAAAAAATCGGAGGAAGATATTGTAACATGCCTGCTAACCAAACATTTCATGCTGTGAGGCATGGAAGGTAAACATGCAAGACTGTAAGGACGGTGCAAAGGCCTCCCACTGTGCAAACATTTAAGGAAGTTGCATTTTTTCACAGTTGGCATTCTACATCTGCAATTGGAACACCTCCATAACACCCACTGACATATAAAAAAGGAAATCAAATTTTCTCTTCACATACGAACATGTTCTGGAAGAGGATTTTGACTCACACATCTCTAGCAGTTAAAATTTTCACTTGCAAACTGGAAATAAAAAACAACAAAGAATGAACACGAACGTAAATCTAGCAACGAAACCCATCCGTCAATGAGGAAATACAACAACAACAACAACATCAATAGGCAAACAAGAAACCAGTCAACAAGCAACGAGCAAGCATAAACCAGTGAACCGGGAATGCTGCCAAAGAACAATATCGCCCATATTCACTACAACAATAGGTCCAACTACATATGCAGGACCCCAACCTTGCAAAGTTGAAGCAAACAAGAGCAAGTAGCAAATAACAACCCAGTGAAGAAGCACCAAAAGACCCAACTGCAGTTGCAGCTGCAGGAACTCAACCCTACAAATTTGAATCAAACAACAATAAGAAGCATCCAATGAACCAAGGAGCAAGCACCAACTAGCCGACCAGGAATGTCGGTGAAGAACAATATTGGCCAAATTCACTGTACACAAGATTGTATCAAAAAATTAGGAGGAAAATGTATTGTAACACATCTGTTAACCAAACATTTCAGGCTGTGAGACCTATCAGGTAAACATTCAAGGCTTTCAAGACCGTCCAAAGTCCTACCACTGTGCAATAAATTAAGAAAGGTGTGGTTTTCACGGTTGGTATTTTCCAATACTGGGAGCGATCAAAATACTCTTGCAGTCCATATTTATATGTGATTACTATGACCACAAAAGCAGGACTGTAATGTTATCTTTGTCTCCTTCCTGATCGCCAATGTTCGACACATAACCTACCTCCATCACAGCCACAATGACGTATAGGAAAAGGAAATCGTATTTTTTCCTCACTTACAAAGATGTTTTGAAAGAGGATTTCGACTCAGACATCCCTAGTAATCAAATTTCCCACCCACAAACTTCAAATAGAAAAGGAAGATAAACACGACACTGAAACCCGCCCATTAATGGGGAATGACAAAAGGTCAGTTCCAATCGCGGTTGCAAAATCCCAAGTGTGCAAACTGCAACAAGACCAACAGGAAAACAAGAACAACGACAATAGGAAAATAAGAAATTAGTGAACAAGAAAGAAGCAAGCATGAACCAGTGAACCAACAATGTCATTGAAGAACAATATTGCCCATATTCACTGCAGAGAAAATTACATATAAAAAAAAAACGGAAGAAAATATATTGTAACAGGCCTATTAAGTAAACATTTAAGGCTATGAGGCCTGTTAAGTAAACATTTAAGTCTGTCATGACTGCTCCGTAAAGATTTAAGAAAGAATGCAGTGTGGCAGGTCTGTTACGTACGAAAAAACATTTATTATATTTTTATAACAATAAAAAAAAATTAGTAACAATAGTTCGAACAATAGAGGCTATGTAAAAAAAAAAATATTCAAAGGACAAACTAATATGAAGTCAACTAATAAAAAACTGACTCTCTATCTTCAAAACTTTGGATATGCTAACATATCAAACATTGGGAATAACAAAGCTGGCAATAAGACCTCCAATTTGTTATCCAATCAGATCATGACATATATGGTATTTTTTATTATATAAAAATCAATGTTTTTAGTTCCCTAGTTCCAACAATAGATATTATGCAAATATTTTTAGTCAAAGGACAAACTAATATGAAGTCAACGAATTATCGATTGCTATAGTCCCTCTAGGCCTTCGGCAGGGACTAATAAGACACAATCTTCTAGACTCCTCTTCCTACTTTGGAGTGATTATTGAACTTGCTCAATTGATCATTCATAATATCATGATGTTTTTTTGAAAAATATTATCTTCATAATTTAGTGTTATCCCACGGTTAGAACTTCAACTACAAGGTTCAAAATTATTTAAGTGAGAATTTATGTTTGATTAAATAGATAATGAAAGAATATCATTTCACATTTTTTAAAGAGAAACCTCACGAGAAATCCAAGGGATGCTTCTTCACATTTATGGATCACATCTCTTGTAAATGTTGTTGGTGTTCCTCATGTGGGGAGATTCATACCTAGCTAAATGTCCAGTAACATTAGCGACCACTGGTTGAGTTAATCCCTTGGACCATAAATGTTTGGTACCTTGTAATCCCCCTTGGCCTGTGAGGAGAAACCCTGGTTAGGGAGGATAACAACTTCTCCTCTTAACAATCCAAGCTAGATCTAATTGATGTTAAAATGTTTAGAACGTTTCATCCCACCCTTAAACACTTAAGTGAGAGTAATATTGTCGGTACCTTTCCATCCTTAATCAACTCATAAGTGGGCACAAGGTTGGATTTCAAATTCCGATCCTCGGAGTGGATAATTTTGGCTTTAACATTATCAACACTACACAAATGAACCAAAAATATTTACTCTATGATATTCAATAATTAACTAAGTTTTAAACTATGCTAACTTGGATTTAGTTTGATCCAGGTGGAAATCAATGGCCACCCACCTATTCCCCTGGCTCAAAACAAGGGTTTCCACCTTGGCAATTTTTCTACATCTTTCTGAGTCCTAAACTTACAGGGTCGTTTTGAGGCCCTAAACAACATTTTTTGGGCCCGCCACAGTCAAAATGTACACTTTAGGTAGAGTGTGACGAAAAAATGTGTAGTCATCGGATAGACCTTTCCAACGAGCTATCGTTCACCCCAAACATAGATCGTATGCAAAAGTTACACCCTTGGGAAGTTGACGTATCAACTACCCCCATGGGGGCCTGCAAACCTTCTAACGTTTCATCTTCCAAGGTCAGGGTTTTGGATTTTCTTTATGTTAAAAAGGATTCTAGAGCGTCATTGTAAACATCATCATCTTCTTGTGAATGAGTGTAGCCATCACATCTATTCTCAGAGATAAGATGCCACCATTCTAGTGAGTCATTCACTCTGTAATTTACAGTTTCTGTACATTGCTCTTATTAATAAAAAATATGCATTATTGTATCTCTGTTTTTATTGCAATATCTTTGTATATTTCATTGTTATATCTCTGCCTTCATTTCGTTCTCAAAATAATCCGGATCATAGTTGGGGTTCGCACTTGGTTTCATAGTGACGTGGAGATACGAAAGTCATCCTTACTCGACCACTCGAAGCAACTTGAATTGACATTGTTTATAGGAATTCATACTAGAAAACTCACAAGCAACTAGACGTTAGGCACGTGCAACAAGAAAAAATTATCCCCTCTCAAAAATTCAATGTCCAATTCATGGTTCCGGATGTGAATGTGCATAAAAGGACAATCCATTATTGAATTTGTGTGTCCATTCTAGATTTTGCATTGAGAAGGACAAACCATTATTTAATCCCCACAGGAAAGAACATATCAAATATTGAATTTATTTGGAGTGGATAAATGGATTTAACAATAAATATTTAATTCAATAATTGTGTGTTCAAAATTATAATGGGTTAAATTATGTTTGCAAAAAACCGTTTTGTATTTATCACAAACTGAAATTAATTTTTGTTTGCAAAACAAATGTGGTAAAGTAATCAATGTGCCTTTAATAGATAATATGCACCATGACTAATGCACTCTATCAGAAAACAAGCACCACAATTTCATGGTGCTCCATATTATTTGGTGCATTGGTGCTACTTTAGTCATGAAACACATTGCTATGCTAATTTTTTTTATGTGTGTTGCGATGCGATGCACCAGTGCAATTGGTTCTCTATAACACACTGGTGGTTTTATTGCAAAGATGGTGCCTCTTCAAAGATGAGATGCACCACTAATGCACACCGATATTTTTAGTGTTGCATCCCTACAGATGCACTGCTATGCTAATTTTTTATTAATTGGTGTGTGTTGTTCTGCGCGTTACACTAGTGTGGTTTATTCCCTATAATGTATCGGTTTGTGGTGCCTCATCTAAAAGGATATGCACCCTTAATTTTCATCGGTAAGTTTGGTGCATCATGTTGCTTGGAGCATCAATGTGTATTTTTAGTGGTGCATTTTGTTTTATAATGCACCAGTCACAGGGCATCTCATCAAACATGCCACTATGCTAAATTTTAAATATGTGGCACGTTGTGGTGTGGTGAGGTGCATCAGTCTGGTTTATTCTCTATAATTCCCCAAAGTGTTCATTGCAAAGTCGATGCCTCTTTTAAGACGAGATGCACTGTTAATGCACATTGGACATGTCGGTGGTCCATGTTATTAGTAGCACTAGTGCCTCTTTTTTAGCGGTGCATTGTTTTTTAAAAACGCACTGGTGATGGGGCGTCCCACCAGATGCACTGCTAGGCTAATTTTTTATTATGTGGTTTGGTACAGTGAGGTGCACCAATGCAATTGATTCTCTAGAATGCATCGATGAGTTTATTGCAAAAACAATGGCTCTTCTAAGACGATAGGCATCGATAATGCACACCTACCATTTCGATGCGCAGTGTGTAGTTTTTGAGCAGTTTGTTGTGTAGTTTTGAGATGCATCGCTAGCAGTGCTTCTTGTAAATTCACAAGACACATTGTTGAGTCCAGGGCAAGCTGAACCCATGAAGCACACCACACATAATTGTTTTTTTTAAATGTAAAAAATTGCCAAATTTAAGCCCAATTTTAAATTTTAATTCGATGAAATTGAAAATAAGGAGGTACAAAACAATTTACCCTGTCTCTTCTTGGTCGAGGAGGCACAATTACCCCGTAAATAAAAAATGAAAATGTGTGTTTTTTTTCTAAAATTTGAAAATGCATGGAATCTATCGACGAAGGTATCAAACCGAGAAAGCAAAATTGTAGAGCATTGCAAATGGGGCAATCGTAGAAGGAGTGTGAGCACCAGTGCTCATGTGAGTGGTTGGAAGCACAGAAGGAAATGTGATAATGAAATTTGGTTTGGTAATTTTTTTATTTTACCATATCTCGGTGTGCCCAACAATAAGACATGTCAGTGTGTAATGTAGTACCAAAAGCACCAATATGCTTTATTTATTTTACCCTATCATGGTGCGCCATACAATAAGATGCACTAGTGTGTGGTAGTATGAGTAACACACCAGTTGGATTTTTGGCTATATGTTAAAAAACCTTGAGGCTATAGTACTATTAGGAGCACCATTATTGTTGTTCGATGCGCTACTATTGTATACACACTGGGTTGGTTAGGTTTTTTCAGAGTACTGGAAAAGGTTTAAATATATTTTTTTAATTAAATTTTTCATTGAATAACCAATTGTTCTAACCTGATTCAGTGCGTCCTTCATATGCACACAGGTGCATCCTTCATACACACACTGGTGCTCTTAATTTAGCGTGGAGCATCAATATGCAATTTATTTTATTTTTAAATTAAAAGCAATATTTTAGCATTTATATTAATGAAGATTATCGGTGCGCTTTATTAGTTCAACATCGGGGAGTTATGTGTTTGAACGCATTGGTGTGCTTGTCTAATTTAGGTGCACCGATGTAAAAACCTCTGCAGAAACCTTTGGCCGCCAACCTCCACTAACAAACTCCACTATAAACAGAGAAGGGATAATGTTTTCGGGTAGGTTACGCAATAACCTCCACTACAAGGTGTTCTCCTTGTAGTTATTTGATCATTCAAATAAGACACGATCTTCTAGACTCCTCTTCCTACTTAGGAGTCATTATCGAACTTTCTCAATCAGCCATTCACAATATCTTGATGATTTTTTGAAAAATATTATCTTCAAAATTTAGTGCTAGCTTACAAAGTGTTAGAACTTCAACTGCATGGTTCAAAATTATGTAAGGGAGAATTATTGTTTGATTAAATAGATCATGAAAGAAGATCATTTCACATTTTTTTCTAAGAAAAATCTCACTGGAAATCCAAGGGATGCTTCTTCACATTCGTGGATCACATCCCTAGTAAACTTATTGGTGTTCTTCATGTGGGGAGATTCATACCTACCTAAATGCCCAATAACATTAGCGACAACTAGTTGAGTTAATCCCTTGGACCAACCCCCTCAGCCTATGAGGAGCAACCCTGGGTAGGGAGAAAAATAACTTCTCCTCTTAAGAATCCAAGGTAGATCCAATGGATGTTAAAATGTTCGGAACATTTCATCCCACCGTCAAACACTGAAGCGGAAGTAAGATTGTTAGTACCTTTCTAGCCCTAACCAACTCATAAGGGAAAAACATGTCATGGCGATAGTTAACTCTGGTGGGGAGAATAAGAACTTCTTCCCTTAACCACCCAAGCTAGATCCAATTGAAAATTTTAAGGATGAAAAATTATCTTGAAGCATAGAAACATTGGCTAATATTACTAGTCCTTAATATGCAAACTATAAAATGTTTGGAAATATTTTTATTTAAAAATTCAAATTTCTAAGGATTTTATATAGTTTCTATAATATTTTGGTGATTTTGAAGGTAAAATAATTTTATCCTATAGAATTTGGGATAATCATTTTTAGAAAAAATGAAATTTGACGAATATGTTTTTGGGGAAAAGTATGAAAAAAATTTAACCCTTAAAATTTTCCCTAAAAAGAATCAATTCACATTCCATAGATTCACATATAAAAATAATAGAAATCCATATTTAGAAAAAAAAAAACAATCTACCATTTAACATTCTATGGATTCACATATAAAAATTCATATTTAATGAAAACAAAACAATCTTATCAAACCTTGAGGACCCATTTCTTCCAAGATCTAGCAGGTAGGAAGTTGTCACAAACTCTCGTGCCCAGTGTGATAAACATCATCTCGTGAAATATTAAAACTACCCTTTCTATCTCTTTGTTTATTCTTGATCCTAATCACCTCCAAAAGGCTTTATTCTCAAGAGACAAGGCAACTAACAATGCCTTTATTCTCTCATTCAAGTTGAGTATACATGCATAATGCTTTAGACAGTACCAAACCGTGTATGCCAACAATGCATTACCAGCACCGTTTTCCTAATAATGGAGACCTTTGAAAGAAAAATAAAACCTGTTAGGCGAGACTCTCTGGTCTATTAATAGCACCACCATGCACTGTTTGTTCCATTTCTTGAGCATAAATTGCAGCAACGGGACTGGACATACCATCCTTACCCTTTATGCAAACAACAAGCCTTTTATGATATTATTGGAGCTGCAAACTTCTATGTTCGATGGTTTTTTCGTTTGTATAATACCCCACCAGTAAGAGTTTACAACATTGAAGATCTCCCAAGTAACAAAACTTTGGGAGTAGACGGACTTACATCTAGCAGCCATTTAGTGGACTTCCCATTCCTCTGCCTAGATATTTCACCATGCTCAACATCAGTAAAATGTTTGAGTTGAAAAAGACGTGGGCTTGTTAGACTGAACACAATTGTAATGCTCATTGAATAATGCTCATTGAATATCTAAGTTAACACAGTTTTTTGTGATACTATTGGAGCTTTTGTTTCTACTTACTGTTTGTGTTGTGCTTTCTAGGCGATCAATATACAGCCTGCTGCAGAGTCTTTAATCAATATACAGCCTGCTGCAGAGTCTTTAAGACTGCAGCCTCTGGTATATATATTGTCGTATTGTCTTGGTATATATGTCGAGATATATCCAATAATGTATATACCACCTGTCGTAATCTTAAAAACTCAACAGCAGGCTGCATATTGATAACCGTGCTTCCTATAGCTGGCCCAATTAAGATGTACAACCAAATCTTCCACAACTGCCTTAACTACATCAGTGTAGAGACTAATGTCTGTGAGAAACTCCAACCATGACTGTAGCCGCAACTACTGTACCAACCAACAGGAGTGGAAAGGGAGAAGATCATAGCAAAAAGGGGAACTTCAATGATTGATTTACTTGTCACTTCTTGCAAACAAATACTCACAAAAAAAACATATACTTTGAGATATTGGTGAGATATGTTAGTGTGTCAAGAATCAGAGTCAATAGAAAATTTGTAAAGTGAGCCTAATGGTTAATAACATGTGCTTCCTCCTAAGAAATCACAAATTCAAATCCAAAAAAAAAAGATATATATACCTCCCTAAACTGTAACAGTCAATTTTGTGTCACGATATTGTTACCATCCCAACCAATGCAAAGATGTGCCATGCACTAAATCACGTCTGTGGGAGATGCCACCAGACAACCCTATATATGGTGTCCCCATTTTGTAATACTTTTCTTCAGTTATACCTGGGAGGCATTTCTTCTGCAATTCAATCTTAAAACAAGCCATCTTAATTCAATTGTAAAAGACTTTGTGCAGAATGGAATAATACTGCACATTGCAAATCTTTGTAAAGAGTGTTAATTATTGGCTTTGGATTGAATTAGACCTTCTCCAGAAAACGGTGTAATAATATTTGTGAACTAAAACTAATTTTATTTTCAAATTAAAAACTCCAACGTGTTAAGGTCATCCAGGAGAGTCTTTACTACTGAAACACAGTCTGTAAAACAGGAAACTCACTTCACTGTGTCCGAATCAAATATTGAATGTACATTGCGTCAAATAGAAACCTCACTTATCTATGTCCAAAATGTCTGAGCCCAGGTTCGAACTGGGGACCTTTAGTGTGTGAGACTAACGTGATAACCAACTACACCACCCAGACATCTGGTTTTTATTTGGTTTCCAGAGACTCTATCAATTTTATTGTTTTGTTGATCAGGTATAAATAACGCTCGAATCGGAGACCTTCAGAGTGCGAGAGTATAGAACCACCCCGGCCCTTATCTTAATCAGGCTGTGCATAAATGTATAAATAAAAGCATAATTACAGAATAATAATAACAGTAACGGGAGGATTCAAGTAAAACAGACGCTTTTCAATTTGAGGCAAGAAAATGGACTTTATTGCGCATCCGGGGAATCGAACCCCGGTCAGTACCGTGGGAGGGTACTATGATACCACTACACCAGATGCGCATTTCTTGTTTTATAAAAGATACAAATAATAGATTTGCTTATTTATAGTTTGAATCTTCAAAATGTAATATTATCATCCAATGACAGTGCAGCGCTGCATGTGAACAACCGACTGAGACTTGGAAAGGGACTAATATAAAATAAGACTAAGGGACTAATATGATTAGAAACAAGAACTAATATAAAATCAGTGATAACTTGAATGCAATAATCTTTCACCTCCCACATAATTTTTGACTCAAGAGGGAGTAATAAGATTACAAATGTTACTTGAAAATTTCATTTATAATAATAACAATAATACTTGAGGCAGAAATGGCGGCGAACCCTAGCCGCGCGCACAAGCAGCCTCAGCCCTCTCGGCGACCAGGCTTAGCTTGACCGACACCTCGAGTTCCTGCTCCAGATATTTGTTTGGATGCCCTCGCTGCCAGTACACAGATCTGGCTCAAGGGCGGTGTTTGAAGGTCTGAAGGTCGCGACCCCCTTTTCAACGCCATGTGCATACAAAGCTGCGAATCGACCCCTCCTGCGTGGCCTGAGTAACAACGGATCGATGTTTCAGTGCGTGGTCTTGACCTTTTACAGCAGCCGGTCAGAGGGATACGCGTTTGCATACGGGTTGTCTTCTTGCTGCTGGAGGTCGGCTACGATGGCCCCAGATCCGATTGTCGAGAGGGGCAAAGACCCTTTGGAAGCATTCAAAGCGTTAGTCCGCTCGGCAGGACCCAAATCCAAGCCTTCTCTCTCATCTAAGTTTGTTAAGAAGATGGAGGAGATCCCTTCTCTGGAACTATCTCCAGAGCAGCCTTGCTCTCTTGCCCTCCTTCTAGCAGAAAAATCCCTCATCGGAAAGTTTACGGGGTTATGGCCTAGCCCCAAAACGGTGGAGGCATGGATGGATGATCGCTGGAAATTGTTGATAAAGGGAGAAACTACTCTGATCGCAGTAGGCAGGTTTTTTTTTGTCTTCAGTTTCTTGACCAAAGAGGACCGTGACCTAGTTTTCAGATCTGGACCCTATTTCATGGGGTCGAGAGGACTGTTCTTAGCCCCCTGGACTATTGAATTCAACCCCGAAGTCGAGATCACCGCARCTCCTGTTTGGGTTAGGCTGCCTCACCTTCCATTGCATCTCTRGGGGACAAGTTCTCTGGAGGACATTGGGAATAAGCTTGGAYGTTTCCTGGACAGYGCGGAGCCGAAAGGGGACCAGTATACCTGCGCTCGCATTTGTGTTGAGGTTAACCTTGAGAAAGGCCTTCCAGAAGCCATTAAGCTCTCCCTGGGGGAATGGTGCCATATCCAAGAGCTGGACTACGAGCAAATTCCTTTTAAGTGCCTCTGGTGCCATGCTTACGGTCACTTTGCAAGGAACTGCCCCAAAGCCTCTGAGGAACCGGGACCAGTCAAAGCAGATGATTTTCAGCCCGTATCTAACCGACGAAGGTAGTCAAAGCGAAAGGATCCACAAGCCCAGGCCCCGAAGGCCACTTATTCAACAGAGGCAACTCTAGAAAATAAAAACAGTTTTGACGCGCTAAAGGAAGATGAAGCCCCATAACCAGAAGCAACAACAGTCAAGGAAGATCCTCCAGCAGACGAAAGCCTTCCGGAATCCACCCCCCCAGATTCAGTAGAAGCGAGAGAAGTTTGGGCTGTTGTTACAGTCCCCTCTAGTGGCTCTGGGGGAACTTCGGAACCGGAAGACAGTTCAGCCCCGTCCCCACCCCTAACCCGAGGGCGAAGGACCAACAAAGCACGCAGAGAAAAGGAGGTAGCCTCCAACATCTCTTTAGGTTCTCAGAAAAAGATGGACCCCTACATTAAGGGGAAATCTTCAGCCCCCTTAGTATAATGCTTTGCTTCTGTCTTTTGCTATGCTCACAATTTGCGAGAATTTACTCATGTACGCAATCTTTGTCATATCATCGAATTAGCTCAAGGAGCAAAGAGGATTGGTCTCCCAAGACATTCACAAAAAGGTTGGCAGCACTGTTAGAGGTCATCAACCTTCTTCAGATTTGTAACTTTTTGATTCTGGCTGACCAGAATGCCGATTAATGCAACATAACCGTTTTCGTAAAAAAAAAATAAGATTACAAATGTTAGAGGGGAGGGGTACAATCGAGGGTGTTCCCTTATACCTACAAGGACTAATAAGATTAGAAATTTTAAAAGTTAAACAAAATGTTAAAGAGGAGGGGTACAATAGATTTCGACATGGACTAATAAGATTAGAAATTTTACAAATATTAGAGGGGATAGGTACAACAAAGGATGCTTTTTTCATGTTTTTTCATAGAATGCTTGTTCACTTTTCTTTTTCTCAAAAAGAAAGGGAATATACCCTTCGGACTCACTCAACCCCATAATTTTAACTCAAAAACCTTATCCATTCACAAAATGGAGTCACATCAAGAAAGGAGACGAATCTCAAATTATTATAGGGAATAGCCAAGGACACTTTCCTTAAAATAATGACTATAATAGAAAGTGCCACCATTGAGTTGCACTCAACCCCATAATTTTAACCCAATAACCATATTCATCGAAAAAATGGAGTCACATAAAGAAAGGGGACATATCTCAAATTATTATAGGGAATAACCTATGACATATTCCTTAAAATAATGACTACAATAAAAAAATTCAAGAACAACTTAGTGGTTAGAAAATATATATCACAATTTATTATATGCAATGAATCACGAAAAGCTTCTCAAAACAAAGGTAATTAGAGAAAATAACTTGAAAATAGGTTAAAAATAAGAAAAGGTTACAATATTACAACAAAAATATCATCCTTAAATGTTGATCAATTTTATAGGCCAAGGTCGATAAAGACTATAGAAAATAACTTGAGAATAGAATAAGAAATAAGAAAATGCTACAATCTTACACCAAAAAGATCATCCTTAAATGTTGATCAATCCTATAGCTCAAGGTTGATAAAAACTCCAATAGGAACTAAAAATACCACCCTTAAATGTTGATCAAGATTATAGGCCAAGGTTGATAGAGATTCAAAGAGGAAATAAAAAGAGTGGAATTTTGTAATTGGCACAAAAACAATATTTGATCTTAAAAACCTCATGTTCATATCTATGACATAAAAACACCTAAACAAACACATACATTAAGTTATACAAAGCACTATTATGAATGAAAATATGAGAAGAAAATGAAGTTATACATAACACTATTATGAATGAAAATATGAGAAGAAAAATAAAGAAACATCCCCTCAAACCAACTTTAAAGACATGAAAAGAAGGATCACATCATTCTCTACCAATGTGATTGTCAACCATTTGATCATTCAAATAAGACACAATCTTCTAGACTCCTCTTCCTACTTTGGAGTGATTATTGAACTTGCTCAATTGATCATTCATAATATCATGATGTTTTTTTGAAAAAGATTATCTTCATAATTTAGTGCTATCTCACTGTTAGAACTTCAACTACAAGGTTCAAAATTATTTAAGGGAGAATTTATGTTTAATTAAATAGATCATGAAAGAAGATCATTTCACATTTTTTAAAGAGAAACCTCACGAGAAATCCAAGGGATGCTTCTTCACATTTATGGATCACATCCCTTGTAAATGTTGTTGGTGTTCCTCATGTGGGGAGATTCATACCTAGCTAAATGTCCAATAACATTAGTGACAACTAGTTGAGTTAATCCCTTGGACCATAAATGTTTGGTACCTACTAATTCCCCTTTGCCTATGAGGAGAAACCCTGGGTAGGGAGGATAACAACTTCTCCTCTTAACAATCCAAGCTAGATCTAATGGACATTAAAATGTTTAGAACATTTCATCCAACCCTCAAACACTTAAGTGAGAGTAATATTGTTGGTACCTTTCCATCCTTAATCAACTCATAAGTGGCCACAAGGTTGGATTTCAAATTTCAATCCTCAGAGTGGATAATTTTGGCTTTAACATTATCAACACTACACAAATCAACCAAAATTATTTACTCTATGATATTCAATAATTATCTTAGTTTTAGACTATGCTAACTTGGATTTAGTTTGACCTAGGTGGAAATCAGTGGCCACCCACCTATTCCGCTGGCTCAAAACAAGGGTTTCCACCTTGGCTGCTTTTCTACATCTTTTCGAGTCCTAAACTTACGGGGCCGTTTTGAGGCCCTAAACAACGTTTTTTGGGCCTGCCATAGTCACAATGTAGGATTTAGCCAGAGTGTGACGAAAAATGTGTATTCATTGGATAGACCTTTCCAACGAGATATCATGCACCCCAAAAATAGATCGTATGCAAAAGTTATACCCTTGGGAAGTTGACGTATCAACTACCCCCACGGGGTCCTACAAACCTTCTGGTGTTTCATCTTCCAGGGTTAGGGTTTAGGATTTTCTTTATGTTAAAAAGGATTCTAGAGCCTCATTGTAAACATCATCATCTTCCTGTGAATGAGTGTAGCCATCACATCTATTCTCAGAGATAAGCTGCCACCATTCTAGCGAGTCATTCACTCTGTAATTTTACAGTTTCTGTACATTGCTCTTATTAATAAAAAAAATGTGCATTATTGTATCTTTGTGTTTATTGCAATATCTTTGTATATTTCATTGTTATATCTCTGCCTTCATTTCATTCTCAAAATAATCCGGATCATAGTTGGGATTCCCACTTGGTTTCACAGTGACGTGGAGATTCGAAAGTCATCCTTACTTGACTGCTTGAAACAACTTGAATTGGCGTTGTTTATAGGAATTCATACTGGAAAAATCGCAAGCAACTAGACGTTAGGCACGTGCAATAGGATAAAATTACCCCCTCTCAAAATTCAATGTCCAATTCATGGTTCTGGATGTGAATCCGCAGATTAAAATTCTGGTTCACTTTCTCCCTTTATGATTCCAGGAAGGAAAGAACAATCCATTATTGAATTTGTGTGTCCATTCTATATTTTGCACTGGGAAGGACAAGCCATTATTTAATCCCCACAGGAAAGAACATATCAAATATCGAATTTATTTGGACTGGATAAATGGATTTAACAATAAATATTTAATTCAATAATTGTGTGTTCAAAATTATAACGGGTTAAATTATGTTTGCAAAAAACCGTTTTGTATTTATCACAAACTGAAATTAATTTTGTTTGCAAAAAAAATGTGGTAAAGTAATCAATGTGCCTTTAACAGATAATACACACCATGACTAATGCGCTCTATTACAACCACAATTTCATGGTGCTCCATATTATTTGGTGCATTGGTGCTAATTTAGTCATGAAACACATTGCTATGCTAATTTTTTTTATGTGCGTTGTGATGTGATGCACCAGTGCAATTGGTTCTCTATAACACACTAGTGGGTTTATTGCAAAGATGGTGCCTCTTCAAACATAATATGCACCACTAACGCACACCGATATTTTTAGTGGTGCATCCCTACAGATGCACTGCTATGCTAATTTTTTTATTAACCGGTGTGTGTTGTTCTGCGTGCTACACTGGTGCGGTTTATTCCCTATAATGTAGCAGTTTGTGGTGCCTCATCTAAAAGGATATGTACCCTTAATTTTCACCGGTAAGTTTGGTGCATCATGTTTCTTTTTTGTAAATAAAAGTGGATCCTTATATTAATAACATTTGTAAGTTGTACAATCCCAAGTGTGAGCCACTTGTTCTGCCACAGTAGGGAAACCCGAACATGTGGCTCTTAGATGTTCTGAGTTTGACACATCATCATGTATGATAAAACTGTTTGAACAAAACTGCTTAAACAAAATTTTGCATCCTATCTGCGTAAACAAAAATGTGTGTACAATATTTGGGTGGCCTCTAAGACCAACTATTGATAGAACTGCTATGAACAAAACTACATAAACAGTGTAGGGGAAAAATGTGTGTCCTTCTATCTTGCTGAGATAGTAAATTAAGAAATTAATCCTGCAATTGGAATTAACGAAGAACAATAACCTAGATACTTCACTCCATTTCTGAGCCTGGTTGTCCATGGATATTGTAGACCAGGGTGAACCATTGGCCGCATGTTGGGCATCTAGTTCGCGCAGGAGCATCCACTAGTGCGTCGAACATGCTGTCCATTCTTTGGCCAAGGATGCACTGAGAGTGCATCAGATCGTCTTGTTTCTACCTGATTTCAAAGAGGAGTTGGAGGTGCTCCTCCGTGAGGCAATTTGTAAATTGTTGAGGCTACTCCTCCTCATTTTCCTCGCTGATGACCTCTATGGTGTTCTCATTGGAAACCAATGTGTTTTCCTCCACTTGCCAGCTGAGGGGGATTTCCTCCTCCACCATACAACTACCATCTCCATAGTGGAGGTCCTATGGATTGAGTTTTGGGGGGGGGCAAGAGACTGGTGGCCAGAGGAATGTGCGCGCACGAAGGTGGCACTTCCTCCTTAATCGAGATTAGGCCATGGAGCAAATGAGGGGTGGAAGGAGGAATGTGTGCGCACGAATGTGATGCTTCCTCCTTCACATGACCGACACCATGGAGTTGAAGAGGAGTGAACGGAGGTGCCTCCTGCGACCTTTAGTTGGTGTGTCGTGGGCTTGTGAAATGGGAAATGAGAGCCAGTTGGGACGGGGAGAGTCGATTGTGTCGAGAGAGGGTGTTGTAATAATGCGTTCCCCTCTTGGATTTCCCTCTTTCTTTGGGCATGCCGGGAAGAGTATGGAGGTGATGAGCTATGGGTAGGGAGGCAGAGAGATGGTGTTGGGAAAAGCGGGAGAAGGCACTAGTGGAATTGCAAAGAAGGAGGTTGTGAGGGTCAAGCGAGTGTTGAAAGAAGAGGGTATCAGAGCTAACACAATTGTCAGGGTAGGTGGTGAGAATGCCCAAGAAGAAAGCACAGAGGGAAGTAATGCAGAAGCAATCAGAAGAGCCGAAGAGCGAGAATGGAGGAATACACTAGGGTGAAAGCCTGTTTATTGTTGCACACCCCCGAGTTGATAGCCCCTCTAGCCATTGAGGTCGAGTTGACATCCAGCCTAGGCCTAGTACGCCTAGTCTGGCTTGCTCGCGCGACCATTAACCCGACCTGTCTAGCCAGGCGGACTACCATAACTTTCCTCATGGTGTGAGCCATGCGGAAGTTAATGGTTGTGGGCTAGCACTCGGGGTTAATAACTCCCCTGGCCGCTTGGTTCCATGTGTCCTCAGACTCTGTCCAGGTGGCACCCCATCCAGAGGGGTGCATCATGTTGCTTGGAGCATCTGTGTGTATTTTTAGCGGTGCATTTTGTTTTATAATGCACCGGTCACAGGGCATCTCATCAGATGCGCCACTATGCTAAATTTTAAATATGAGGCACATTGTGTTGTGGTGAGGTGCATCAGTGTGGTTTATTCTCTATAATGCCCCAAAGTGTTCATTGAAAAGTCGATGCCTCTTCTAAGACAAGATGCACCGTTAATGCACATTGGACATGTTGGTGGTCCATGTTATTGGGAGCACTAGTGCCTCTTTTTTAGCGGTGCATTGTTTTTTAATAATGCATCGGTGATGGGGCATCCCACCAGATGCACTGCTAGGATAATTTTTTATTATGTGGTTCGGTACAGTGAGGTGCACCAGTGCGGTTGAATTCTCTAGATTGCACCAGTGGGTTTATTGCAAAAGCAGTGCCTCTTCTAAGACGATAGGCATCGATAATGCACACCTACCATTCCGATGCGTAGTGTGTAGTTTTGAGCATTTTTCTATGTAGTTTTGAGATGCACCGCTAGCAGTGCTTCTTGTAAATTCACAGGACACACTATTGAGTCCAAGGCAAGCTAAACCCATGAAGCACACTGCACATAAATGTTTTTTTAAATGTAAAAAATTGTCAAATTTAAGCCCAATTTTAAATTTTAATTCTATGAAATTCAAAATAAGGAGGTAAAAAACAATTTACCCGGTCTCTTCTTGATCGAGGAGGCACAATTACCCCATAAAGAAAAAATGAAAATGTATGTTTTTTCCTAAAATTTGAAAATGCATGGAATCTATCGACGAAGGTATCAAACCGAGAAAGCAAAATTGTAGAGCATTGCAAATGGGGCAGTCATAGAAGGAGTGTGAGCACCGATGCTCGTGTGAGTGGTTGGAAGCACAAAAGGAAATGTGATAATGAAATTTGGTTTGGTATATTTTTTTTTTTTACCACATCTCGGTGCACTCGACAATAAGACATCTCACTGTGTAATGTAGTACCAGAAAGCACTGGTATGTTTTATTTATTTTACCCTATCATGGTGTGCCATACAATAAGATGCACTAGTGTGTGGTAGTATGACTAACGCACCAGTTGGATTTTTGGCTATATGTTAAAAAAACTTGAGGCCATAGTACTATTAAGCACACCATTATTGTTGTTCATTGCACTACTATTGTATACACACTAGATTGGTTAGGTTGTTTCAGCGTATTGGAAAAGGTTTAAATATACTTTTTTTAATTAAATTTTTCATTGAATAACCAATTGTTCTAACTTGATTCAATGCGTCCTTCATATGCACATCTGTACATCCTTTATACACACACTGGTGCTCTTAATTTAGCGTGGAGCATCAATATGCATTTTATTTTATTTTTAAATTAAGAACAATATTTAGCATTTTATATTAATGACGATTATCGATGCGCTTTATTAGTTCAACACCGGGGAGTTATGTTTTTGAATGCATTGGTGTGCTTGCCCAATTTAGGTGCACCGATGTAGAAACCTCTGCAGAAACCTTTGGCCGCCAACCTCCACTAACAACTCCACTATAAACAAAGAAGGGATAATTTTTTCAGGGAGGTTCCACAAAAACCTCCACTACAAGGTGTTCTCCTTGTAGTAATTTGATCATTCAAATAAGACACGATCTTATAGACTCCTCTTTCTACTTCGGATTCATTATCGAACTTGCTCAATCAATCATTCACAATATCATGATGATTTTTTTAAAAATATTATCTTCAAAATTTAGTGCTAGCTTACAAAGTGTTAGAACTTCAACTGCATGGTTCAAAATTATGAAGGGAGAATTATTGTTTGATTAAATAAATCATGAAAGAAGATCATTTCACATTTTTTTCTAAGAAAAATCTCACTGGAAATCCAAGGGATGCTTCTTCACATTCGTGGATCACATCCCTAGTAAACTTGTTGGTCTTGTTCATGTGGGGAGATTCATACCTACCTAAATGCCCAATAACATTAGTGACAACTAGTTGAGTTAATCCCTTGGACCAACCCCCTCAGCCTATGAGGAGCAACCCTGGGTAGGGAGAAAAATAACTTCTCTTCTTAAGAATCCAAGCTAGATCGAATGGATGTTAAAATGTTCGGAAGATTTCATCCCACCCTCAAACACTGAAGAGAAAGTAAGATTGTTAGTACCTTTCTAGCCCTAACCAACTCATAAGGGGAAAACATGTCATGGCGATAGTTAACTTTGGTGGGGAGAATAATAACTTCTTCCCTTAACCACCCAAGCTAGATCCAATTGAAAATTTTAAGGATGAAAATTCATCTTGAAGCATAGAAACATTGGCTAATATTACTAGTCCTTAATATACAAACTATAAAATGTTTGGAAATATTTTTATTTAAAAATTCAAATTTCTAAGGATTTTATATAGTTTCTATAATTTTTTGGTGATTTTGAAGGTAAAATAATTTTATACTATAGAATTTGGGATAATCATTTTTAGAAAAAATGGAATTTGGCAAATATGTTTTTGGAGAAAAGCATGGGAAAAATTTAGTCCTTAAAATTTCCCAAAAAAAATCAATTCAGGATTCACATATAAAAAAATAATAAAAATCCATATTTAAAAAAGAAAAAATAATCTACCATTTCACATTCTATGGATTCACTTATAAAAATCCATATTTAATAAAAACAAAACAATCTTATCAAACCTTGAGGATCCATTTCTTCCCAGATCTAGCAGGGAAGAAGTTGTCACAAACTCTCATGCCAAGTGTGATAAACATCATCTAGTGAGATATTAAAACTACCGTTTCTATCTCTTTGTTTATTCTTGATCCTAATCACCTCCAAAGGGCTTTATTCTCAAGAGACAAGGCCACTAGCAATGACTTTATTCTCTCATTCAAGTTGAGTATACATGCATAGTGTTTGACAGTACCAAACCGTGTATGCCAACAATGCATTCCCAGCACCGTTTTCCTAATAATGGAGACCTTTGAAAGAAAAATAAAACCTATTAGGCAAGACTCTCTGGTCTATTAATAGCACCACCATGCACTGTTTGTTCCATTTCTTGAGCATAAATTGCAGCAACGGGACTGGACATACCATCCTTACCGTTTATGCAAACAACAAGCCTTTGATGATATTATTGGAGCTGCAAACTTCTATGTTCGATGGTTTTTTCGTTTGTAATAACACCCACCAATAAGAGTTTACAACATTGAAGATCTCCCAAGTAACAAAACTTTGGGAGAAGACATACTTACATCTAGCAGCCATTTAGTGGACTTCCCATTCCTCTGCCTAGATATTTCACCTTGCTCAACATCAGTAAAATGTTTGAGTTGAAATAGACGTGGGCTTGTTAGACTGAACACAATTGTATTTCTCATTGAATATCTAAGTCGACACAGTTTTCTGTGCTACTATTGGAGCTTCTGTTTCTACTTACTGCCTGTGTTGTGCTTCCTATAGCTGGCCCAACTAAGATTTACAACCAAATCTTCCACTACTGCCTTAACTACATCAGTGTAGACACTAATGTCTGTGAGGAACTCCAACCATGACTGTAGGTGCAACTACTGTATCAACCAATAGGAATGGAAGGGGGGAAGATCATAGCAAAAAGGAGAACCTTAATGATTGATTTACTTGCCACTTATTGCAAACAAATATTCACAACTCACAAAAAGAACATACATCTTAGATATGTTAGTGTGTCAAGAATCAGAGCCAATAGAAAATTTGTAAAGTGGATCAAATGGTTAAGAACATGTGCGTCCTCCTAAAACGCCACAAGTTCAAATCCAAAAGGTGTTGGGTATGTATACCTCCGTAAATTTTACCAGTAAAATCACTAGACAGAGAAGGATCTCATACACCAACCCTACTATGGTGTTCCATTTTGTAATACTTTTTGTCAACTGTATATATATGGTGTCCCATTTTGTAATACTTTTCTTCAGTTATACCTGGGAGGCATTTCTTCTGCAATTCAATCTTAAAACAAGTCATCTTAAATAAGTTGTAAAAGACTTTGTGCAGAATGGAATCATACTACACATTGCAAATCTTTGTAAAGAGTGTTAATTATTGGCTTTGGATTGAATTAGACCTTCTCCAGAAAACGGTGTCATAATATTTGTGAACTAAAACTAATTATATTTTCAAACTAAAAACTCCAAACTTGTTGAGGTCATCCAGGAGAGTCTTTACTACCCAAACACAGTCTGTAAAACAGGAACCTCACTTCACTGTGTACGAATCAAATATTGAATGTACATTGCGTCAAATAGGAACCTCACTTATCTATGTCCAAAATGTCTGAGCCCAGGTTCGAACTGGGGACCTTTAGTGTGTGAGACTAACGTGATAACCAACTACACCACCCAGACATCTGATTAATATTGGTTTCCAGCGACTCTATCATTCTCATTGTTTTGTTGATCAGGTATAAATAACATTCGAATTGGCGACCTTGAGAGTGCGAGAGTAACGAACCACCCCTGCCCTTATCTTAATCAGGTTGTCCATATATGTATAAATAAAAGCAGAATTGCAGAATAATAATACGAACGGTAGGGTTCTGGTTTTCATTGGTTTACAGCTACCTCTATCGTTCTCATTGTCTTGTTGATCACGTATAAATAGTGCTCGAATTGGAGACGTTTAGAGTGCGAGACTAACCAGATAAACATCTCTGCCTTTTTCTTGATATGGTTAGCCATAAATGGATAAATAAAAGAAGAATTACAGAACAATAACAACGGAAGGATTCAAGGCCATAAATGGATAAATAAAAGCAGAATTGCAGAACAATAACAACAACGGAAGGATTCAAGTAAAACAGACGCTTCGGAAGGATTCAAGTAAAATAGACGATTTTGGATTCAAGTAAAACAGACGCTTCGGAAGGATTCAAGTAAAATAGACGATTTTGGATTCAAGTAAAATAGACGCTTTTCAATTTGAGGCAAGAAAAACAACTCTATTGAGCATCCGGACAATCGAACCCCGGTCAGTACCGTGGGAGGATACTATGATACCACTACACCAGATGCGAATTTCTTGTTTGATAAAGAATACAAATAATAAATTTTTTTACTTATATTTTGAATCTTCAAACTGTAATATTATCATCCATTGCTAATGACAGTGCAGCGCTGCATGTGAACAACCGACTGAGACTTGTCTTTATGTGCGTTTGCTCACCTCGGTAATGTGACCGTGCAAATTCAAAGCTGACCCCGCGAAGAGAGTTCCTCTCAATGTGGTGCTTCTTCTTCTTCCACAACCAAATCCAGCTTGTGAGAGTCTCCTTATTTTAGCCCTCCACGGCCTCAAATATTTGGCAAAGTATCACATTGTAATGGTCACAGTAATAAAAATACATCATCTGGTTAGTGACCTTATAAGACAGAAATGGATACATGGAAAAAAGTAACAATAAGTTTATTTTCAACTAATATAGACTGTTCATCTTCCATCCCAAAATATGGTATTTTATTTTCACATTATCACTATTATTTTATTTTCAACTAATATAGATTGTTCATCTTCCATTCCAAAATCTGGTATTTTATTTTCACATTATCACTATTATTTATACAAAAGCTAACAAATTTTTAATTTTCAAATATTGATACAAAAATTATATATTTGTGGTAATATACAAATGGAGCTAAATTTTTAAGTTTAAATTTAAGTATAAAAGTAAAGCTGTTAAAGGATTTTATGTTTTGTATTAACTGTATATGCAAAGTTCCATGGTTTAAATCACCAAAACCAATCTTACATATATTAACATTTTGTAGTGTTATACATTATAAAAAACCAAATTTAATATTTAATATATATGTATATGGTACAAACCACTATATAAATAAATAAATAATAAGAAAACATATTAAAAAAAATAATTTAAGAACCTTTTAAATTTCCATAAAGTAGATGAAATAGACATAAGACTTTTGTCATATAGGGAGGCTTTTGTCATATAGGGAGGCCTTTCTGGGTGAAACAAAAGTGATCATATAGTTGATAACTTTAATTTAGATAAGAAATAGGTTATTGATAATAAGAAATAGATTCTTTTTAAGAATTCTGATTTCCAGCATTTCAATTTATAATTGGTTAGTGTGGTTTTTACTTCATAATAGTGGGAATGAGTTAAAAAAAAAAAAAGGGAAAAAAAAAAAATGAAGATTATTTTATAAAGGGTAAGAAATAAAATATACATTATTATAATGATTACTTTTCATTAACATTATAATAACCTAAAAATATGATATTACATGATTAATACCAAATTTAAGGGTGTATCCTTAATTCTATATAAAATCTCTTAGCCTAAAAATATGATATTGTGATTAATATCAAATTTACGGGTGTATCCCTAATTCTATATTATTTTCTTGGGCGTTGTAAGAACCTTGTAGCAGCTATATGTTACAACTCATCGCATGCTACAAAAGGATAGCAACGCATGGTTGCAACCCTCGAGGCTTCTAAGCCCCTAGGACCTACTCAAGTGCATGTGTCTAATATTGTCCATGAATGCATGAAAGTGAGTTAGTTGTTTTTATTGTATTAGTTTAAAAAAGTATGTAAAGATGATACGGTGAAATAATAATTAGATTATGAATAAAAAATGAAAATTAGTTTAAAAAAGTATGTAAAAATGATATGGTGAAATAATAATTAGATTATGAATTAAAAAAATGAAAAAAAGTTTGAAAGAAAAATCCAATAAAATTTTAGAAGAGTGAAAATAAATTTATTCACATAGTATAAATCTCATTAAATTCTTAACAACTTGAATTTAAAAATGTATATTGTCATTATATAAATCTATATTATTGTCATTAAATATTAAATATTAATTTGTAAATTTTTTTTATATTTATAACTAATTAAAATAAGATCTAATTATAAATTAAAATTATATATATATATACTAAATTTGATATTAAAAAAAATTAAATAACTAATATAAATTATAAATTAATAAAAAAATAAAAATTATTATGTTTTACTAAAAATAAACAAAATTAATCTTTAAAATATGTTATGTTGTCAATAATAGGAAGAACTCTTTATAATGTCATTAAAAAAAATTCAATCAAATATAAAAAAATCATCCAAACTGTAACACAATATTTTTATATATTAATTCAATAATATTATATTAATGGATTATGAATTGGTAAGTTAAATATTATATAACATAATGATATTATATTAATGGATTATGAATTGTAAGTTAAATATTATATAACATATTTAAACGTTACAGGGTTATGAATTAGTAAATTAAATGTTAAATGACGGATTTTCCTTTGCCACTTGTTTTTTTAATACCATGTTTGTTTCCTATTAGCTTTATGTTTTTTTTTTTTTCCCTTTCTGACGTGTGCTTTATGTTTCTCCTTTCTTTTTGTTATGTAGTTTTTCCTTTCTTTCTTATAAGTGCTTTATGCAAATTTTTTTTTTTTTTTTTAATGTTTTCTGGGTGTACATTTAAAAACATTTTTAAAAAATTCAAATAAGATTATATTATAATAAAAAAAAGTGTTTTTAAAATTCAAATAAAATTTATATTGTAATAAGAAAAGTTATAGTTGAGGTTAGCAACAAGTTATATAGTGTTTGTTTATAGAGTTTTATGCAAACTTGGGAATTTTGCAAATTCCCTTCTTCTCTTCTCAAGACAATGAGAAGAGAAGATGAATTTTCCTATAAAGGCTTTTTATATCAATTTTTTTTGAGTATATGGATAAATTCTAACAAATTGATTACATAGGTAAATACAAAAACAAAACATTTTATCTGATATTTTTTCTAACCAAGAGAAAGCTAAGAGTTTTCTGATGTTCCAATTGAACAGTCATATTTTCGTTTCATAAGAATTTATGTCCTGATTTGTTTTCCTTCCCCTTCTAATAGGAGGGGAGGGATTTGGTGCATTCTTTTTTAGGGATTCAACAAAAGAGAAGGGTATAGTAGACTCTGAGTGAGTCTGCACTGCTAGTTCCGCTTCATATTCCTATTCGTGACTTGATTCTCCCTCCAAATCCTCCACTTGCTCTTATTTTACCTATGAATCCTTTGCACCTTCTTCATCCTCCTCTTCTCCTTCTGCTTCCTTCTCTTCTTCTTGGGCATTAGCCACTGGATCTTGAGGGGATGGGTATGGATAATTGCCAAGTTAAACTAGTCCTACTTGTTGCTCCTCAACCTCTTTTTCTGCATTTTCCGGATTTATTGTTTCCTCAAAGTGCCTAATAGCTTCAAACTTGTTGTTTCTTAATGAAGGTGGACCCTCTTATGATGACTTTGGTTGAGATCACCCCTTTCATCAAAAATTTATTTTCCTGCTTGGAACCGTCTTGAAATCAAGTTTTTTCCTTGACTGCAACGTTGAAGGAAGCTACTCTTCTTGGTTTGTTTGACATTTTTTAACAAAATGTCTATGAACATGAAAATCCGTGCACTTGATTGGGATCTAATCATAATCTAGCACTTGATGGTGGCTCCACCCATCTAGGTTGATTTGCAAAGCTTCCGGGAGTCCCTTCTCCAAATCCACCTCCATGTATATTCTTGCACAAGAGTATAGGTTCCCTTTTGGTTATGATCTATCTATATAATGACCAAGTTTGTTTCCAATCTCTTTTAGGGAGCCATTATCCCGAAAAACTAGCAGAAGATGAGGTAATCTAACCTACACTAGGGATATTTTGATCTCCTATTCATGGTTAAAGTTGAGGGTGCATGGGGAGAGATACATTCCCTTGAAACCCATGAAGTATGCTGCAAACTTGAAAATCACATCTCTCTCTTCCTTGTTTTAAAAAAGAAAGACATAATAGTCATGAACAAAGGTGAACATGGTTACTTGTCCTATTAGCTAGGAGGACCAATGCTCTACCACCCATTCTTTCACAAGTTTTGGACATAGACCTATAATTTTTCCAATCAAACCTATTCAAAGAGGATTGGGGCTTTCTTTCTTGGCTTTGGAGATGGAAGATCCAGGTGAGGGATATCTTCCAATCTTTTGACAAAACGTTGTGGTTGGGGTTGGCTTTGTTTTCATGGAATCAAGGATCGAGCTCGGGTAATAATTTCCCTTGCATCTCCCATGAATGGATGCTCAACACCTAGAGAAGGCGACGAGTAGTTTCATCAAAATATCAACACTAGAGGCAAGCCCATGGGGTTCTAGTGTCTTTCAACCCATGGATTCTACCTTCTATTAGAATTGTATATGTTCATGACCATATCCTTCTTTGTGTAGAATTTTTTCCTCTAGTGAGAGTACAATATTTGTGCAACACTTGGAAGATAGACCAAAGAAATCTCACTATGTAAATTCAAGGAAAGAAGAGACTATATAAACAATGGTCAAGTACGACATAGGAAAGTTAGCAAGATGGACAACCAACATTTCATGATCACAACTCATCATGCTTTCAATAGATTATTTCAAATTTGAGAAACATGCCTATGCTCACCTTATTAAATTTACTCCATCAAGCGAATATTATTGTTTTTCCGTACTTTCCTCTTAGTGAGAAATTGAATGTTTGTTCACATTGTGCATGACTAAAGTAAATGCAATGAAATATATAAAACATAGAGGACACGAATACCCTTGGGAGGTGATGTGTGGTGGTTCAAGGCATCATTATTAGCCCTAGATGTCTAGAAGCTTCGTTTATCGCCTAAGACATGGGTTTCCTCCTTCAACCATGTCCAAGGCCACGCGACCCACACATTAGAGAAGTTTTGAGGTCTAAAATGGGCCTCTTGAGGAAAATAATAAAACAATAGTTAAAATAATAAAATAAGAGTATGTATTTTCAAAGGGAAATAAAGAAAACTATTTTTAATTAATATTTTTAACTCACTCCTTGTAGATTTTCTCAAATATCAAGTGGGCATAAGACCCACACATTAGAAAAATGTTTTGGTCTAAATGAGCCTCCTAAGGAAAATAATAAAACAATAGTTAAAATAATAATATAAGAGATGAATTTTCAAAGGGAAGGAAATAAAACTACTTTTATTGTATTTTTTACTTATTTCTTTATAGGTTTGCTCAAATTTCAAGTGTAGGAACTAATTGGATGAAGAATAAAATCATGCATCCAACTAGTACCAACTCTACATACTTTTTATAGACCCACAATGAGATAAACTAGAAATAAATGAAAACACATTTTTTCTTTCTAAAGAAACATTTTTTCCATGTATTTCTAGTTCATCTCACTGTGGATGTATCAAAAGTATGTGGAGTGGGTACTAGTTGGATGCATAATTTAATTATGCATCCAATGAGTGCCTACACATGAAACTTGTACCTTCCATGTCATGTACAGACTGCCACGTGTCATCTGTATGGTGCCATGTCTCAAATCCGTACATGTGCCAACTCAACTCGAAAGTGCCGAATCTGAGTGACATGTGTCACCTCCTGGTGATGCTACATCATCATGACATCACCTGTTGTATTGCTGATGTCAACATTGACTTTGACCAGTTGACTTTTTGCATGTTTGGGAATTTGATCAGAACGCGATAACTTTCACATACGGTGTCCATTTGAGGAAAAAATTATATGGTTGGAATCAATGCGACGAGACAAACAAAACGTTATTGGTTTCATCTAATTCCTAGAACTTTTATTTTTAGGCCTTCCTAGATCCATTTTGGATCACGCCTCCCCACTAAGACCTTTTGGTCCTCCAAAAGGATACTAACCAGTCATCAAGTGCAGGATAGGCCACCCCACTTTTTCTCTATCTTTAAACTCTGTCCTGTGCACGTGTCTCATCAAGATCAATTGAAAAACAACCATGACAACTGACAACATATTGTTAGCCACTTGTACTCTATCACATCTTACTGAAGCCACTACCATCCATGTTGAAAACATTAGCAATGATAACATTAAAAATATGACTGCAAATGAGCTAATATCTTTGTAGTACTTACATGACACTATCTTATCTTGAAGAAAAGTATGATTGAAAGTCCATTCTAAAATCATCTCATGTTCATGCTTAAGATCAATTCCTTGATTTGACACAATTATAGGTGTGTTGCTGGCATGAGTTTCCTTCCTTAATTGTTCCATTGTTTGAAGAGATTGATTTTCTTTTAAGTGACAAGCATGTACAACATATTCATTTCCTTCTTTGGTTAAGTGATATTGATTTTTTTCCCCGTAGAAGATTTCTTTGTGATCATACAAATAAGCACTGCCTAAGACCATTCCAAATTCATCGAGTGGCACCACATCACACGTTACCTCATCCACAAATTTTGATGAAATTGCAAACTTTAAAGTGCATTCTTTTGTTATGTGCAATTTATGATTGTTGTTTATCCATAGTGAGTAAGGTTTATGATGCATTTGAGTGTTTAATCCCAATTGTTTAACCACTTTCTCTAAAATTAGATTGAGATCCACTATCTATCAATGTGTTGACCTTAGTATGCTTCATTATGACATTTATGTGAAACAATTTACTTCTAGAATCATATCCATCACCAATTTTACCTATCAAACCAACTGTTGTGATTTTAGACTCATCACCCGAATTTGATCCCAAGTTTGTTGTCCATGTTGTTGTTGCAGTTGTTTTCCTTCCTTTCCTTTCTTTGAACCATTTCGGTCTCTTCTTGGGATGCAATTTCCAACAATGTTCATCATCGTGCCCTTCCTTCTTGCAATGCTTTCAAGATAGCTTCTCTTCATTTCTTGTCACTGAATTTCCTTTCTTTCCACTCCACTTCCTTTTGTCCTATTTTCTTGAAGAAAATTCCCTTGATACACCAACTTTTGTTTTCCCTGCCTCAATGTATGTTGCTTGAACAGAAACCTCATCAAGATTAGTAGGTTCAAACATAAATAAAATTTTATGAATGTGTGCAGGTAAAGATCCTATATACTTCATAAGAGTTTCTTGGGTATGTAATGGAATGTCTAACATTAATGCCATCTTATGAAATTCATCTATGTATTCTTGCATTATTTGTCTCTTTCTTAGTTTAAGACCTTGCCATTTAATTAAAGCCTTCTCTTTATAACCCAAAGGATAATTTTTTTTTAACTGCACAAACAAAAACTTTCCATGATGGAAATACATTACCCACTTGTTGTGTGCCATTTTGCAACTTGCTTTGCCACTAGATGAGTGTTGTGCCTACAATTCGAAGAGATGCCAATTTGATTTGAGTTGCCTCATCCTTGATTTGTTGCACATTGCAATAAACTTCCATCTGTTTGACCCATTTATCAAGCCTCTCTGCATTGACTTCACCATCATACATGGGTAATTCAAACTTCACATCAAGCTTAAGTAAAGGCATATCATGTTTATGTTTATGGGAATGTTTTCTTGTGGTGGATTTGGAACTTGTACTTGAAGAAGAAGAAGTTGATGGAGAAGAAGGAGGTGAAGGAGGAGGTTTAGGAGGATCCTCTCCTTATTCACTTTTGGCCTTTGAAGATTCACCTAGAATCGGTCTCTTCCGCTCCAAGTAATCATCATATAAAACCTTTACCATCTCCGACATGGCAAAGAAGGTATTTTGAAACTCTATCTTGTTATGAGAAAGTTCATCTTCCAATGCCATCTTCTCACTTTGAGAAGTTCTCTTTCTCGATCCAATCTCAAGATTCTCTTCAACAAGCTTGCCTTCACCACGATTCAACTTTTCCCCGATAATCATGCAAACTCAAAAACCAACTGTCAACTTGCTCTGATACCACTTGATCCGAAATGATATTTTAAGACTATGGTTAAGTTTTAAAGAATGAGTTCGTTAACCATTTAGGAATTGAAGAAAGAGGAAGAAATTGATGATATAACATGGCAGCCATAATAATAAATGAATATCTGAAAGTAAGCACAAAGAATCAGAGAACCATAACAACAAATTTGTTAATGGAGTTCAGCAATATCGCCTACGTCTCCGGGCCTTTGTCTAAGTCGGTGAAGCTTTCTTATTTCTCTTCAAAGCTTCAAAATTACATTGGAAATGTGTCAAATGGATTACAAACTGGTTTGGTTGTTTTCTTCTAGACCTCAAGAACCCAACACAACTGACGACACTGAAAACGGTTGAGTGAATCTCCCAGAATTGGCCTGCAAAGTTCCTCTCCTCAATGGCTTCCCTGCATAAAACTGACTTTGGCTTCACAATTCTACAACACTTTTCCTCTTCTAAACCTCTCTAAGGCTTCCATGAACCTCTGGTTTATATATATTTGAATTTGTTAACATCCTACCAGCTTCCTCCCAAGATCTGGCCTCAAAAAGGGCTCCAGATCTCCCAAAAATGACCAAAATCCACCAAAAGCATGTTGAAAAATCAAATAAAATCATAATATAAAGTCTAAAACCCAAAAATTGGGTAAACATGCACTAGCCCCCTCATTCCTAGGCTTTTGGTTATATGGGAATGGCCCATGTAGCCTTAGGCTAGCGCACCCCTGGTCCTTAGACCCTAAAATTTGGCCCTTGGTCATTAGCATGGCCATATGGCCATGGCTCTGGATCCCACGTGCCCGCAGCTACCCTGGATCTTGGTCTCTAGACCTGGTTGGTCAGGGTTAGCCCTCGCCAACCGGGGCTTATCCGGAACCAAACACAAAAGTTAATTCAAATAAATATTGTGTCGATTACATAACAAGAAACACGTGTAGGAGAGTTGGTTAGCGCCTTGGTTATTAAGTTGTTTCCCAGCTCAAAGGTTGTGGGTTCGATTCCCCTAGAGGTGGAACAAACATTTTACCCAGCCAACCTTGGAAAAATCCGGGGTGCCAAGTGGCTCTATGTGATTGGGCCACGTGTCACCTTGGGATTGGTTCGTACTACTGATGCATCGGTCCATTCAGCTGCCCAGTCAGCACTGCCACATCACTGTCATACCTGCCATGTGTCGCATTGTTGTACCTTCCACATCATGTACAGACTGCCACATGTCATTTGTACGGTGCCACACGTAAAATCCGTACAGGTTCCAACTCAGCCTGAAAGCATAGATGAGTTTAGGGGCTAAATTTCACAAATGGGCTAATTTTCCATTGTTTTTCCCAAAAAATGATTCGCCAATTATTAATTTTTCTAAAAATGATTTGCCCAAATTCCATAGAATAAAATTATTTAATCTTAAAATTTGCCAAAATTTTATAGAAAGTATATAAAATCCTTAGAAATTTGAATAATTTTACAAAACTATTGCCAAACATTTTACATTTTGCATATTAAGGACTAGTAAGATTAGCCCATGTTTCTATATTTTAATATAAATTTCCATCCTTAAAATCGTCCCCACCCGAAAGTTCCAAATTTAAGTGACACGTGTCACCTCCTGGTGACACCACATCATCATGATGACATCATCATGACCTCATGTTGTCCTCACATGTCGTACGACTGACGTCAACGTTGACTTTGACCAGTTGACCTTTTGCTTGTTTGGGAATTTGATCAGAACGCAATAAATTTCGCATACGATGTCCGTTTGAGGAAAATATTATATGGCGAGAATCAGTGCGATGAGATGGATGCAATGGCATTGGTTTCATTTGATTATGAGAACTTTTATTTTTAGGCCTTCCTAGATCCATTTTGGATCATTCTTGGTCATGGATACCGAGAGGCTTGCTTTAGGGACTAAGGGTTAGGGTTCCTCTCCTAACCATGCTAGGGCCCTAAAACCTATATATAATGCTAAAAAATTCTAATTACACCCATATAGCCATTCAAAGTAGAGGATTATCTTGGGAGTTTATGTGTGATGATTTGAGGCATTGTTCTTGGCCTCAACTGCTTAGAAATTTCCTTTACTGCCTATGGCATGGATTTCTTCCCCTGACCATGTCTAGGGCCTTGATACCCATACTTAATACTAAAAATCTCTTATTCTCACCAATATCCCCACTTGGAGGACAATAATAACCTAGAAAAGGTCCTTTGTGGTGGTTCAACATGTCCTTCTAGGCCCTGGATGGCTAGAAGCTTCCTTTAGGGCCTATATATTGAGTTTCCTATTAGACAATGTACAGGTCCCTAAAACCCATACCTAGTGCTAAAAAACTCCTAATTATTCCCATATCCCCACTTAATGGGAAACTATCCCCTCAAATGGTCATTTGTGGTGGTTTGAGGTGTCATTCATGGACATTTATCCCTATAAGATGTGTTTAGAGCCTAATGCTTGAGCTTCCTCCACCAACAATGGTTAACATCCTAACACCCATACCTAGTGATCAAATAATCATAGTGGTTCCCATATCCCCACTTGGAGGCGAAGGATATCCTCGAGAAATCATGTGTGATGATTTGAGGTGACATTACTAGTCATGGATGCTTACAAGATTTCATTAGGGTCCATGGCCTAGGTCTCTTGCCCCAACCATGTATAAAATCCATGATCCATCCCTAGTTCTAAAAACCTTCTGACGGAGCTCATATACAATATCATAGGTTAAAGATATGATAGAGAGGTCATATGTGGTGGTTTGAAATCATGTTCATGGCCTTTGAGTCTTATAAGCTATCTTTACAACCTGAGGCCTAAGTTTCCTCCCTCAACCATGGCTAAGGAACCAAGCCCCATACCTTGTGCTCAAAAGTTTTGAATGGTTCCCACATCTCAAATTGGAGGAAAATGTCACTCTTGGGAACTTGGGCGTGGTCATTCAAGGAATTTTTCTTGGAGTTTGATGTTTAGAAGCTTATGTTAGGTTATAAGGCCTAAGTTTGACCCCTTGACCATGTCCATAGTTCTATGACCCATCCTTAGTGCTCAAAACCTTTTAATGATTGCCATATAGATACTCAAAAGCCAAATATCCTACAAAGAGGTCATATGTGGTGGTTTAAGGCCCTGTTCATGGTGCTTGAGCCCTAGAAGCTACCTTTTAGGCCGAATTCCCAAGTTTCATTGCTTGAGCTTGTTTAAGGGATTGATAATAATACCTAGTTCTAAAAAATTCCTAATCCTTCCAATATGCTCACTTGGAGGAAAAGGATCCCCTTGGGAGGTCACGTGTGTTGGTTTTAGGTGTTGTTTTTTTCCCTGGATGTAAAAAAGATTCCTTTACAACCTATGGCCAAGGTTTCCTCCCTCAACCATGTTGAGGCCTTGTGACCCATACCTTGTACTCATGAACTCATGATGGTGCCCATATCACCTCATGGAGGACAAATATCCCCTCAAGTGGTTACATGTTTTGGTTCGAGGTATCATTCTTGGGATTGGATTTCGATAATATTCATTTAGGGCCTAAGACTTGGATTTTCTCCCCCAACTATTTCTAGGACCTTGAGACCCATATATAGTGCTCAAAACTTCATAATATCACCAATATCCCCATTTGGAGGCCATGGACATGCTTGTGAGGACATGTGTAGTGGATCAAGGAATCATTTTTGAACCCAAATGCTTATAATTTTTGTTTAGGCTATAAGGCATAATTTTCCTCCCTCAACAATGTCTAGCGCCCTATGACTCATGCATAAAATCCAAAACATCTTAATGACACCCATATCGCCATTAGAAGGCAAGGATAACATCAAGAGGTCATGTGTGGTGGTTTGAGGTGTTTTTCATGGTCATGGATCCCTAGAAGCTTACTTTAGGGTCCAATCTCCATGTTTACTCCTTGACCATGTTGAATACCCTGATACCCATAGCTAGTCATGTTGAAATATATTGATGGTTCCCATATCCCCACTTAAAAGACAATGAGTACAAAAAATATCTTAGTGTCACCATGTGAGTGACCTAACCTCCCTAACCCATCATATAGGGAGAATAATATATTTTCTATGTAATAAAGGATGGCATTGGTTAATAAGACCTATTTAATAATGTGAACAAGTCTAATGTAAGAAGACTGAATGGAAGCTTCTTCTTCTAGAAATATCTTCATCTAGAATGTTCTTTAGAAGATATAATTAGTATAAATAGGAGTAGAAGTCATGAGAAAATCTTGTCTTGAGAATGATTGTAATAGAGCTCTGCTCTGCTGGAGGTTTCCCCCTTGAAGAGCCAAGTGAACTTGGATTTATATCAATAAAGGTATCATTTTTGGTGTTGTGATTCTCTATATTTTGTTGTTCCACTAGTATTTGTTGCAATATTTTTGTTTCTTCTTATTATATTATATTTGGTACCTTTCAAGTGGTATCAAAGTTATTTCCCTTGCAAATATTGTGGGTAATCTTTTTCAGGGTAGAGATGTGTATTGTCAACATATTTAAAGCACATAGATCTATCATTCAATGGGTAAAATTGTAGTTGGATAAGACTACATGCATGAAATACATACGGTTTCACAAGGCTACTTGAAACAAAAGTTTCACCTTGTTGGAACTCTGCAACCCTTGTTGGTACCCCTTCGAGTAGTACCACATCAAACATAATCTGTACACGACCATTACTCTCCTGTCAGGTATTTAGAGATTCCCTTAGGTCTCCTGAAACGATCTCTATATTACTTGGTCAACCGCCTGACTGTTATAATGACACTGAGAACAACACTCAGGAAGATACTTTCTAGTACTTGGGTAATCGGGTAGTACAACTAAAGGTATGGTTGAGCATCCTTAGTTTGTTCCCCGAGATATTGGGCCAAGTACTATTGTTCGACCCCACACATATATCAAAGAGCTATAACACAGGGCCAACCCTTGTTTGTAGGAACCCTGCACACCCTAACCTTGGGAACATAACAAAAAAAAATAGAACATAAGGGATATTTTTCTATGCAACCCTGCCTCCTACATCCCAGTTGTGAAATTCCCACACAATTTTCCTTGTTAACTACTTGGGAATTTCGTCACTACAATATTCTTTAGGACAAAATATGACTCCATAGGAGTTAAAAAAGAGAGTATACTGGTCCTATCGGCACCATTATTTGGTACCTATCCCATTGATTTCCTCTCTTCACCTTGATCGCAGTGGTATCTATCAATTGTCGTCCTTTTCATTTTCTATGGACCCACCCACCCTTTATTGCACCCTTATTTCCCACCTATTCCATTGTATTCCTCTCTTTGCACTGGTCATAGTGGTACCCTTCACTAGTATCCCCTTTTCTGTGCAGACCTACCCACCCCATTCCTCTGTTTCCCTTTCATCATGGCCCACATCCACAACCAAGACCTTGGTAACCGCCTCAATGCTCTATCATTTTATCTCCCCATGACCCAAAAGGAAAAAAGACAAATCAATGCCAATATTTCCACCATTAATTTCTCCATGCATTCCACCATAAAAACCAAAATGGAAGACATTAAACAAGACATGAAGCAGGACATCAATGCCCACATCAACAACTAGCTTGAATCCTTTGTTTCCAAAATCAAAAAATTATTGAATATTCCCAGAGGCATTACCTCATCTGAACAACCTTCTAACACTGAAGGTGTTGTTTCCTCCAATTCCCAAACTTTCTAGTCCAATCTCGTTCATTGTGATTTGTGTCTTCTAAGAGTGGAGGTGAACAAATTCGATGGGTCAGATCCCATTGGATGGGTCACTCAAATGGAACATTACTTCTCCTTGCATGGAATCACTGATGAGTTGGACAAACTTCATTATAGTTTCCTCTATCTGGATCATGAACACTGGAAATAGTGGCAATGACATGAAAAATCACACCAAGGGTATGTTTCTTAATGGACATAGTTTGTGGCTGAACTTTATGAATGCTTTGACACTAACACACACCATATGGGTCATTTGACCAAGTTGAAATAGTTTGATACCATAGAATACTTTATCACCACATTTTAGCACTTGGATTTCATAATGGAGGGCATGTTCGATGCCTTCTCCAGGGAATAATTTATCAGTTGCCTAAAGGATGAAATGAAATCCCAGGTCCTCATGGCTCACCTCCAAACTTGGTTGGAAGCCACTAAACATGCCAAGGAAGAAAAACATGTTGTCTTTTCCTAGAATAAAAAACCCTCTTTTCTTTCTCTCCCTCAACCTACAAATCCTGCCCCTCGTGCCACTCCTCTCAAGATCCAAAAATTAACTTGGGAAAAAATGGTTGAATGTCAACTCAAGGGTCTTTTCTATAATTGTGATGAAAAATATTTTCTAAGGCACAAGTGTAAGGAACATAAGATTTTTATGGCCATTTCTGAGGTTGTTGTTGACAAGGGGGCTGAAGTTTCACCGACGGAAGAAATACCCCCAATAAATGATCCTACTCCCCCCTCTGATTCACCATAAGTTGAATCGTTGATTTCACTGGATGTTCTCACTGGATTCTCTACTACCCAAACCCTCAATATACTTGGATACATTAAGCACAAGACATTCATATTCCTCGTTGATAGTGACAGGACCCATAATTTTATTCATCATCACATTTCCTAAGAAATAAATTGCTATATCCATGCAATCAACAATTTTCAAATAATGATTGCCAATGGTGGTTCCATGAAATCTGGAGGGCGTTGTGAAAATGTACACCTACAAATTGGTTAGTACCAACTCAAATCTCATATGTTTGTTATTGACATGGGTGGTTGTGACATTGTGTTAGGTACTACATGGTTATGCACTCTCATCCCCATCCTCATGGAATTTAAGGACATAACCATGCAATTCCATCAAGAGGGAAAACAGTATAAATTCCAAGTCATCACATTAGGTTCACATGAGATCATCAGTTCCCACCGAATGGAAAAGATACTAAAAAAAGGTCATTCTGGAATTATTTCCCAACTCAATTCCATTCAAGTTGTTGAGACACCATCTGTGCACCCTGACCTCCAATCTATACTCTTTCGACACCAAGCTATATTTAACACTCCCCATGGACTTCCCCTTTCCTTTGGTTCCCATGATCATTCCATTCCTCTAGTACTCGAAAACCTTCCCCCCAATGTTCACCCTTATCATCATTCCTTTGCCTCACTACAAGGAAAAGACCTTTTAGTGAATGTTATAGTGGAGGTTTCTAGTGTTAAAAAATTGGAAAAAATCGACAAAATAAAATATGCTACAACATCTATTATCGATAGCGGATGTTTTTGAAGATACTATAACGGAAGTTGATTATAACTAAAAAAATATGGGTTGACAAAGGTGTCAGTGGATGTTTACGAATCAATGCATTTGTATAAGGCACAAGCACCAATGCGTACATACACCTACAACACTGATGCGGTTCACTTAATGTCAAGCATCGGAGAAGTAAAATATGAAATCATCGGGGAAGTAAAATATGAAAGCACCGAGGTAGTAAAATATTTAAGCACTGGGACGCTTGTCTTATAATCACCATGGTTTAAAAAAAAACGCATCGGGAGAGTTAGAAATAATTAAGCACTGGGGATTTCTTCATAGAACACACCAATGCGTTATTAATAAGAAGGCCCCAATACTGTATAAAATAATATGCACCGATGCGTTACAGGGAAAACCCCCCAATCATTACAAATTGAAAGCACCGATGCATTTCCGTAAAAAACAAGCCCCAATGATTATCAACAACACAATTGCGCTGATACGTACCAATAACACATACACATTGGTGTTTCATATAAGATTAACGCACCAATGGCCAAATTTTTAATATAATTTTGTGGTATTAAATTAACATTGAAAATAGTGTTAATTGATTACATAAAAACACCAGTGCAAATTTCATATGAAACACACATCTGAGTTTTAATATTAAATGCGTCGATGAGATTAATAATTAAAATACACCGAGAAACATTGACTTGTGATAGTGCAATTATTGTTATTTTTTAATTCCATTATTTATAAAAAAAAATTACATATATCTTATATTTTGATTCGTGAATTTGGATATGATGTTTGGATTAACTTGGTATATCATTAGATTTTGCATCTCTTCATTATAATATTTAGTCATCCATATATTTAATCAACGATGTAACATTTCACATCGACATTGACCAACACAATAAAATAAATTAGAACATATTTTTTTATATGAATAAGAGGGTCATTGTCATACAAAATGGGACACTTATCGGTAATCCCTTGTCTTTCAATTATGACACTATGTCCATTAAATTAAACAAAAATGTTTGATTTTCACAGACAATTATTTCAAAAAAACACAATTGCAGCTTGCATTGATATCCAAATATATTGGTTATCATTCTTCACTGGAAATGTTGTTAGTACTCGAGCTACTTCCATGCCTTGGGTTATTTTGTTGAATGTTTGGTTGATTGTCTCGCTTGTTTTGTTCTTCTTGAAGTTTCATCTACAATCATAGAAATAATCTATAATGAGTCTATCTACATTGGTGAGAATAATAAAAATTGAAATAAATAATATACATGAATGTAAATTGAAAAGAGACATACCTACAAAGCGAGAAGTGACTCATGAATCATACACATATGTTCAAAATCAAATATCATGCCTTGTTTCAACAATTCTTCTGTTGGCTCAGTTCCATACTTTGTTTCCTGCAATTTTTATACCCCATAATAAATCATAGATTTAATACAAAGTATTATTTTTGTTTCATTAATTATAAAATGATGGAAGTAAAACAACATAGATTATACTTACAAATTCGACAATTAATTTTTTATATGCCAGCATATACTCACAACCCTTAATTAACCCAATGTCAATCAATTTTTCTCATGGCTCTTCTTTGTATGTTAGCACTTGTTTGAAGACATTCAAGGATGGTTGTTGTAAAACAACTTAAAATATACAGAATAAAAAAACATAAGTTGTTATAAGGAAATAACAATTACTCACAAACTTTGCTATCAACCATTTTCTTCCTTGTCATCCAGTTTTATGTGCATAATGAGTTCCATTTTCTTTTCTTTTTTGTAAGAGAATATTTGAAAATTAATATTTAATGTATAATTAATTATTTGCACCTAATAGAAAAATTCAATGATTACATACATTTGAAGCACGTTGTTGTTGAGATAGAAAAATTCAATGATTACATACATTTGACCATCTCCTTGTACACTTTTTTGGACATTCCTACTGACATATTTTAGATATCAGCTTGTTGGTCCTCTTGGATTTTCATAGCTTTCCTAAAAAAATAACATTAAAATAAAGTATTTTTATATTGATATATGGAAACTAAATATCGCAAAATTGATATATTAATAAATGAATACTTTGTAATATATATATATATATATATATATATATATATATA
>JZKD02S2359994.1:359617-376994 GCA_000966675.3 Picea glauca
ATATATATATATATATATATATATATATATATATATATATATATATATATATATATATATATATATATATATATATATATATATATATTCTAAAAAAGTGTTTTTAGGAATATTAATTTTTGAATGATTTTTTTTTGTTGTTGTATGTTTTTGTTATTGTGAGTCTCACAGGTCTCATTTACCATTGCTCTGGAAATGATTCGTATAGTTTAAATATAATCTGGTTATTAGAATCATTGGATTGATTTCTATATTGTAAGTGGAAAGCACGTCCTTAATTTCGTTCCACTATATCCCTCATAGTTCTGTAAAAGTTTTTCCCCCTTTGATTAATCTCCAACACCACTCCAGATGAGGTAAGGACCAATTCATCATCATTTACATCTTCTATATTAATTAATTTTGTTTTGTTATGATGACATTTTGTTCCCTCGTTGTTGGTGCTTGTAGAAAATTAAACATATGTGAATTAATAGATTGTTTGAAACATGTCATCTAATATTCCTCGGTATATTATTTATGAAAATTAAAAAAAAATCATATTGAATAGTATTTTTTCATTCACCTGATTCATCCCTCTGCAATTTTTCCATCCAACTTTTACGCTCTTCTGCACTTAGATCAGAAATAATGTTATCGAGCCTCCTCATTTTGTGGTCCTGCATGACTCACACTAACCAATACATATTAGTTAAAATTACATATAGTTCAACCATATGATTTTTTATAAAATTTATAGAGAACATATCTTTTTCGTTTTTTTGGATGTGTCATCATTGTGTCGACCATAAATTTTCTTATTTGAACTCTTCTCACTCATAATTTTATCAATATACAACTTGTACATTCAATACAAAAATTATTAAATATATTTTATAAATAAATCACATAATTTTCAGCAAAAACAGATAATGGTAACCGGTGCACTTTTTATATACAAAGCGTCGATGCATTTATTACATAAAATGCACTGACGCATTCCATACAACAACACACACCAAACAATTTGTTTTTTTTTTTTTAAATATTGTGAATTACAACCCTGCGATATATATAGAAGACATCACAATGACTACAATAGAAAACAAAAACATAGCAAGCAAAATTAAACATTCATAAAAAAAACCAATACAAAAATTACACACTGATGAGAAGAAAAATTTTAAAAATCATGTAACAACATTTTTTGTGTTGATTACATGAGGACATCGACGATTTTTTTTTTATGCACCATATTTTTTAATTTTTTGATATGGCTTAATCGGTGTGTTCCTTATACAAAAACACACTGGTGTGTTTCTGTCGAAAAAGCGCATCGGAAAAGATGAAACTTAAAAAAAAAAAACGTCAAATTGGAAACCATTTAAAAAATAAAAAATAAAAAAGGCGGAAGGCCGACTGCGTTTGGGATCCGATGCAATAAGTGGTCCCTTTGCATCACATGCCAAACACTTATATATATATATAAACAAACCCATTAGATCTAAAATACCTAAAGTGAAAAGCCTTAATTCTAAAGTGATAGAGGGATTTAAACCCTAGGGTGAAATTTTGCATTCACATAAGCAAAAAAGAACAAGGGTTTAAGGTAGTATGAATTTTTATATTTTTATATTTTCTGAATGTAGGGTTTTGAGTGAATCACCATATCCTTCAAATCCTATTTTTTGAATATTTATGTTGTTCCAAAGTATTCTTCTGCTCCACAGTGCTCCCCGGTATGTCTCTCTTCCAAATATGTTTCCTGTAAATTTTGGCAAAATAATGAAAATATCGAATACCTTCTTAATATTAAAAAAACTTTATGAAAATGGTTTAGAGTGAATTGCCATACCCTTCAAATTATCATATTCTGAATAATACTGTGGTTCCAAGTATTATGCTCCTCCATAATGTTCCTCTGTATGTCTCTCTTGCAAGTCTCTCCCCTGCAAAATTTTGCAAAATAATGAAATAGTGAATAGATTTTTAGTATTTAAATGACTTTATGAAATTTGATTCCCGTTCTTTTTTTAATTGTTTAAAAAACATCATTTTTTTTAACTTTTTTCGGCACGACGATGCATTTCTGTAAGACGCACATGTGTGACCATTTTACATTACGCACTAGTGCATCCATATTATTGGACGCACCAGAGACATGTAATTGTTTTTTATTAACAACATCTAGAAACATGGTGTGGTTGATTTTTCAACACACCAGTGCTTATTGTTAATATGTGCACCTGTGTGTTTGTGTTTTATAAGCGCATCGATATGCGTTTAAAATTATTTGAACTTTTGTTTGCATAAAAAATAATATATTCATCTCAAATTATCTTTTATGATGAATTCACGTAACTTGCAATACTTCAGTATACATTTTATGTTTTATGTCGCCTTATTCTTAAAACATGGTTTCAAAACTATATTCAAACTCAAATTGTGGTATGTTCCTCAAAATTTATTTTAGATATGTACATGAAAATTTATTGTTAATTTTGATGAAATGCAGGGAGAAAATCTTATTATATGATCAAATGGCCAATTCTTCAAATTCCATCCCATTCCATATTGTTCAAATTCCATCGTAGAGTTCTCCCTTTCCATCCCCAGTAAGTTTAACTTATTTTATTTATGTTTTGATTATCTCATTGAATTTTTATTTATCCATGTCAATTTGAATAAAAATGTATCCAAATTTGCAGGATCTTGATTCAGAATCGAGGTCGGATGCACAAAGTATTCCAATATCGTTTAAAAAACGTCAGAAGTTCTTATCAGGAGCAACATACCACAAGCTATTGGTAGATGAAAATGGACAGCCTTTTTACCCTGCCAATTGTGACATTCCATCTTCCAACTACAATCCTTAGTCGGCGATGGTAATAATCGTTTGGTATAATGTAATTTGAACAAACAAATTATTGCATTATGCTTACTAATATCATTGATGTACTAATGTTCAATATTTTTGAAATTAGGATTCTTCTGATGATAAGCGATCTACCTACCATCTTCTGTTGCACCCCACAACAATGTCAACCTGAGAGAAGGATGGAATGAGAGCACAACTCAAAGAGGAAGATTACCAAGAATGGTTGAATCAACCACCTATTCAATTCCCACTACATCTAGATTCACCAATTAGGAATGACTACAACAATACTAGTAGTTCTTCAGAAGTTGGCAATGGAGACAATAAAAAAGAGATTGGTATGGATGGTTACTTACATGATAGGAATGCCATGGAGACAATGTTGTTAGATGCATTCCAGAACGGTGAGCTAGGGAATGATGCTCATATCAATGATACCATTTTCGAAAGCCTAAAATATGCTTCCACTACCCATCTCTTTGGACCTAGTGCCCGGTCAAAGTCTACCCAGCTTGAGACAACAATGTTACTTTACAACATGAAAGCAAAGTTTGGCATGTCAAACACATGTTTCTCAGAAAAATTGAGGTAATTGACCAACAAGTGGCCTATATTAATTTTGTGAAATCTTGTCACAATACAATCAACATTAGAAATTGTTTATTTTATAAATGTTAAATGACCTTGTACATTAATTCTATTGCCCACTAATTGCAGGATATTCAAAGATAAGGTTCTTCCAAGTGATAATGTTTTTCTCAGTAGTTGTGAAGAGGAAAAGAATTTGTTGAAAATGTTGGGTGTTGAGTATATATCATATCATGCATGTCTGAATGATTGTATTCTATATAGAGGAGAATATGCAGACAAAGAGATATGTCTAAAATGTGGGCATGATAGGTACCATAAATCAAATAAAAATGGTAAATTTCATGGTCCTCCTCATAATATATTGAGGCACATGCCTATAAACTCAAGGATTCAACGATTCTTTTGTTCCAAAGAATTAGCTATGTTGCGGGGATGACATGTCTCACACAGAAGTGAGTCGGAAGTTTTACGAATCCCAACAGATTCAATATCCATGAAGCATATAGAGAATACATGGAAAAAACATTCAAGGATGAAGTACAAAGTCTACGACTCAACATATCAATGGATGGCATGAACCCATATTCTCTCCAAAAAACCAACTATTTTGTTTGGCCTGTAGTAGTGATCAATAACAATACCCCCCCATGGTTTTCTGTGAAGAATGAACATTTTATGTTGGCTCTTATAGTCCTTGGTAGAAGACAAGTGAAAAATATGGATGTCTACCTACAACCATTGGTAGATGAATTGAAGGAATTATGGGAAGGGATACATAATTTTTAACTTCGTAATGCACATTTGAATTGTAAGTACATCTATATTATTTTATATTTTAATGGTCAGGTTATTGGACACATATTGACACTGTGATTTGTTCATTTTTTAATAGGTGCATTTTTTCCCATCTATGTAGGCATATGGACATCATTTTCACATAGAGGATGTCAATGATGGACACATGGCACAATACTATGGAGTGGAAGTCGAGTTTGACCAATCTAGTCGTGCTAGCAACCGCCATTAAAACACCATACATGGGAAGTTAGGTTACCTTAGAATATACAAGAGATCATCCGAGTGGACTTCTCTTCTTTCCAATGTGCTATTTTTAGGTGCAAGTGGTGGGACACTTTTGATCAGAATAATGTAAAGGAAGATCGTGATAGTGGGATGATATGTATCAACTCTAAAAGGATGTGGGATGAAGCTAAGGAGCCTTATGTTTTCCAAAAACAATGCAACCATATGTTTTTTTACTCATATGTGTTGGATAGGGATTGGTGGTTTGTATTAAGACACGACCCTAGATCAAAACATATTTTTGAGAACAACAATGTTATCATGCCAAGCGAGGAAGATAATGAGGGTGATGAAAACAAAGAGTGATATGTACATGCTTTATTTCATCTTTAATACTATTGTTGTATATTTTTGTTATATTCTTTATTTTTCTAATTATATTGTTTTTAATTCATCTTCTGACAGAGGAAATGTTAAGTTAATTATAACAAATCTTTGAACAATTTTAGTTGGTTAACAGTAAGTTTGATTCATAATGTGTTTGTCTTTAAAATTATTTGTGATTTCATAGAACATTATTTATTTGAACATATTTATATGAAGTTGCATATATTTAAAAATGTTTCATCTTATTTAAGTATTTCCAATTGTGAAATCCTGAAAATTGTTAAATGTCGAGTTGAACTTTTAATGGGATATGAAATTCTATGTTTTATGTTGATATAATTAGATGTAATGATATGGTAGATATGCATATTTAATAGTACAACATTTTTTAGAATACATTAACATGATGATTCAAAAACTGAGTTTATGGTCATTTATTTTGTAGATTTAAAAGTAAGATTGCCAAAAAATGTGGTTTATGATTAAAAAATTAAATTTATAACATGCTTTTGTGATAAATTTTTTTTTAACTAAAGTAGTGTTTGTTAGTTTACGTAATTTTATCATTGTTTTTGAAAATATTTATAAAATTATGCCCCCAATGTTGAGTAAAACCACAATTAATGAAGTAATATTTTAAAATTTGATAGCAATCAACTTATGAAATAATGACAAAAATAACAATAGGAAGATTTGTATCCATAAAATGTTAAAGCCAGTAGAATGCTTATTATTGGAGAACATAACTTTTTTATAATAACAATTTTTAGTGTAGAAGAGTCTATTAAAAAAGAGTAATTAGTACAATGGAAAATAATATTTATTCATATGTAATTTGGTTTTTGAAAATAAAATTTAGTTAGAATTAATGTGTATAATGAACTATTTATGCAATTATAGTTTCAATTTTATAATTATAGTTTTAACCATATTGAACTTTGTAATTTATAAAAATAAACATGATGATGATATCCATCTTATAACAAACATAAACAACATCTAAAATACACATTTATATTTGCTATCTAACATTATCTAATTATATATACCTCTATCACATATAAACATCATTAATTAGCTAGCACACATATCTAATAATTTAACAAGGCATCATCATTGTGATCACATCTAACAAAATACAATAATTTTCTAACATCATCATCACACACATCTAACAAGCATCATTTAACATACACATCTATCAAACACATTTAACATTAAACATATCTAACATGACCTAAAATTGCACACATCAACATCAACATATTATAAATTAATTAAGTATATCATCATAATCAACAGAAAAAAATGCACGTCTAATGAACAATGTTATACCATACAAATCTATCAAGCACATTTAACAAACATATCTAACATGACCTAACAATATACACATCAACATCAACATATAAATTAAGTACATCATCAACATGATCAATAGAAAAAAAACACCATATATATATATATATATCATGGACAAGTCAAATAACTGCTATAACATATCTGGTCCAGCCAGTGGGATAATCTGTGTATCTACAATAGTAGTGGAGGCCTGGTTTGTAGTGAAATATGATGGATGATAAATAGGTCATGCCTGCTCATGTAGGTGAGGTGAAAGAGGGAGATGAGGAATAGGTCTGGCATGCTCATCTAGGTGAGGTGAAAGAGGATGAGCAATATGTGTTTCCTCCTCATGATGAGGTGAAAGAGGAGGATGATGAATATGTGTTTCCTCCTCGTGATCTGGGTGAGGTGAAGGAGGATGAGAAGGATGTGGAGAAGGATGATCACGACCACCCTCATCAATCAATGGGGTACTGGATGAACGAGTCGTATTGGAAGAAGAGTTGTGCCTATCATCAAGAGCCCTCCTCGCTGCTAGTAGTCTGGTAGCTCCGATGATATGATGCATAAGAGGCATCAAATCATGCGACATCTCCCTCCAAAGCTCCAATAGCATAGGATCTTCTCTGATATCTCACATCAGGGTAGGGCAGACTCCCACCTCAGTCAAAATTGCAGAGTGTCGGTTGCCGAACTCCAACCTGAATCTGGTATCAAGCCTACAACACATGTCATCGGGTATCTGCACCCGAGGACCCTGACCTTTCGCAGCCTCAGGCATCATCTTCTCATCATCATCTGCTGGTGGAGGAGGAACGTCCCCAATGAAAGTGTCAATATCTACAATATATATAGTACAGAACAATAATTACACAGTTAATTCATTAAACAATTTAATAAAACAAGTTAAAGAATGTGTTAGGATTAATTTTATTCTAATTAAGTAAGACAATAAAATGAAACTATATTAATTTTAACAAAACACTAATATTACCTCTATCATCTGGTGGCTCATCTGCTGTGAAGAGGATGTTCAGAGATCCTCGCCAATCCAAACCCACATAAGGACATGACACCATGATGAACATGTGATTCACCGCACTTCCTAGTAGCCCTAGTACGTCTGGTACAATCCTAGACGAAAACTCTGCCTAACCCCTCATGAGCATCATCTCCCCCCACATGCGCATCCACACATGAGTCCTCCACCTAGGAGGCCGAAAAAAAAATCCGGCCTCGTCTCTGGAAACCTCTCAAAAAATAAGCAAAACAACTTTGAGGCAAATGGGAAATTTGACCTCCCGCGTATCATAGCCCGAAATTTGTCGAGCGCTATACAAAAATGCCATAAAAAATGGAAAACCATCTAATACACTCTGTCCTATGTACCAATGAATCAACATAATACAAAAGAGGGTAGCTAATGCGTTGCCCATCACTGGTAAAATGGGCTATGGTATTCACTAAGAGTGAGAGGCACCTAACCTCCTTTGCACCGAAAGAGGCAATTTTCAACTGTCCACTAGACACCTAAAAATCAGCTGGGGATAGTACCTCAACCCCAATATATCGTTGAGAGTACATGAGATGAATCTCAACAAAAACATCTACTAGGACATATGGGAATTGTGGAAAATCCTCCCCTCTCTTAGATAGCCTAATGATAAAGTAAAAATCCTCCTCATTGGGGTGGTACCATTGATCCAGACCCATACGGAAAGAATTTTGATAGACATCCCATCGATGGATCAGATGCACCAACAACCCAGAGTTCCCCTTAAGGGATGTAGCCTCCTCATAGTACTTAAGGAGTCCTACATCTCTCAAGAGAGAATGAGTCGTTGGAGTAATAGGGAGAGGGTACATATCCAACTCCCTCTCCCTCACTTCCCCTTCATGTACAACATTGTATAGGTCCACCCTCTGCTCCTTCTATTGTTGCTTCTCTCTTCGCTCATGTCTCTGTATGATTAACATATGAAATACATCAGCCTCACTCATACATAAAAATTAAAAAAAAATACATTGAATGGTAAATTTATTTATAAATACAAAAAAACAACTTCCTTCAAAAAACAAGATAATTGCATTAATGGTGCGTCGAAAAAACAATCATGCATTGTACGTGATGCACCCATATATATTGTGAGCACCGTGACTGGTGCGTCAGTGTACACTAATGCACTGAACAAAAATGTTCTACTATGTTATGTGGTGTGTTGGAAAAAGGTACCACATCGGGCACTACACTATAAACAATACGCCCCAGTGTGTTACATTTATCATACACAACGCTTAAACCAAAAAATAAATTAAAATTTTAAAGCAGGTAAACAACTATTTAAAATTAACAAAAAAATGTGGTGCGTATATGTTCTCTACACGCATCAGTGCATGTAACTAACATAGTTGCACCGTCACATAAACTTTAACAAATTTTTGAGTATGGAACTTTATAACGGTGCGTTCTGGTCGTTCTTATCACACTGCGCACAGTGCCACCAAAAAAATTATTGGGTGCACTGAAACACAATGTTACATTTCTCAGTGGTGCATTTGGTAAACATGAACGCCCCAGTGTGCATGTTTACCAACGAAGTGCATAAAATATATATGATAAGGGTGGTGCACTATGTATTTTAACACCCCAATGTGTTAGTTGTACTTTGATGCACCACCCCACCAGTTAAATGATTTTCTTTGGTGCATCATTAAACGGAAACGCCAGTGCGTTTATGTTTACCAATGCACTTCCAAGAAATGTAACAAGGTACGCGGTGCGCCCTATAAATTTACAGGTTTCACCATAAGCGGTGCAAGACAAGAGCCTCGAACGCATCGCACAATTGTTTTTTTTTTTTTTTAACACTTGAAATTTCATGACACAGTGCAATATAATAATAGACACACCGATGCGCTTGGGTTTATAGAGAACACCGCCTAAATTTGGAAATTAATCCTAACACGGTGCTCCATATTGTAGCACTGGTGCACATGATACAATAGAGGGCACCGATATATTTTTTTGACACAATCCTACATTGTTGCGTAAATGTTTTTTATTTAACCATATGATGGTGCACTCTACTAATAGCGCATCGATGCTTCCAATGTTATGTTGTGCACCATGTATTTTAAAAAGAATGTTATTACAATGCTTCATTATTTCCCGGTGCATCCTTATTTCCGTAATGCACTGGATAATATTTTTCTTTATTTGAAATAACCCTGCTACGATGCGCTAGTTTTGAGGGAATCGATGCACCTGTTGTCTAAAACGCACTGGTGCATTATGTACTTATAAAAGCATCGGTGTAAAAACATCTGCTAAAACCTCTGGTCACTCACCTCCGTTAGTATCATCCTCTATAAACAGACTTTTGGGATATTTTTATAGGAGTGTCCGCAAAAACCTCTGCTAGAGGGTCTTTTCCTTGTAGTACCCAGAGAAATGAAATTGAGAAAATCGTTCAATAATTTCTAGAAGTAGGTGTTATCCATCCTAGTAACATCCTCTATTATTCCCCAGTAGTCATGGTACTCAAGAAAGAAGACACTTGGCACATGTGTCTTGATTTTCTTTCTCTCAACAAACTCATAATGAAAGGAAAATTTTATATTCCTATCATTGATGACCTTTTGGATGAATTGAGTGTTTCCCAATACTTTACAAAACTTGATCTATGTTTTGGATACCACTGGATACACATGAAAGAGGAAGACATCCCTAAGACTACCTTTAGAACTCATGAGGGTCACTATGAGTTCTTGGTCATGCCCTTTGGCCTATGTAATGCTCCCATCACTTTTCAAAGTCTCATAAACCATGTATTCCATCCTTTCCTTCGTAATTTTGTCTTAGTTTTCTTTGAATATATTATCATCTATAATAAAACTTGAAAAACCCATCTTTCCCATGTGGATCAAGTTCTCCGTCTATTGTCTAAGAACACAATTTTTCTCAAACAATATAAATGTGTTTTTGGCACCTCTGAAGATGAGTAACCAAATCATATTTTAGGCAAGGATGGTGTATGGATGGATCTCAAGAAAATTGAAGCTATGAAGGATTGGCCTCGCCCTAAAAATATTAAAATCTTGCGCGATTTCTTGGGTTTAACGAGATTTTATCACAAGTTTGTTCAGAATTATGGAAAAATTGTGGCTCCTCTCACTTTTCTCCTTAAAAAGAATGCTTTCAGTTGGACTCCAACAACTGACCAATCCTTCTAATTCTTGAAAGATGCTATGTGCAAAACCCCTATCCTAGCACTACCCTACTTCACGAAGACTTTTGTCTTGGAATGTGATGCATCGGGGAAAGGAATTGGGGCAGTCCTCATACAAGATGGTAGACCTTTGGCTTTCACTAGAAAACAACTATCAGAGAAACATTTGGTCCAATCAACCTATGAAAAGGAAATGTTGGCTATTCTACATTTTTGGATCTCTGGCGTCCTTATCTATTGGGTGAATGCTTCCAAATTAAAATTGATCATTGTAGTCTCAAGTATTTTCTGGAACAAAGAATTGCGTTCCCGAAGAAAAAAAATGGGTGACCAAGCTATTTGGATATGATTATGAGATCATATATAAGAAGGGAAAATAAATTGTGGTTGTCAATGCTCTTTCAAGGAAATATGTAGAAGAAGGGTCCCTCTTTTCCCTCTCATTCATTGTAGTAGTTTGGCTTCAAGTTGCTCATCAAGAATGGTTGCAGGATCATAAACTTTCTAGCCTAATCCAAAAATTGCAACAAGATCTTCAAGCTTCTCCAAGGTACTCTTGGCACAATGAAGAGATTCACTATAAAGGTTGCTTGTATTTAAGCAAACAGTCGAACCTTAAATTCATGGTGCTCTTTGAGTTCCATGCTTCACCCGTAGCTAGGAATTCAAAGTTTACCAAAACCCATGAATGGGTCAAACATTTTTTTTTTTTTTTTTTGGGGGACAATATGAAACAAGACATATGCACCTTTCTAGATGAATGTGATACTTGTCAACGCAATAAGGGAAAAATAGTCAAATATCCAGGCACACCAACCACTCTCGATTCCCCCTACTATTTGGAGGGATATTTCTATGGATTTCATTGTTGGTTTACCTAAATCAGGAAATAAGTCAGTCATCATGGTGGTAGTAGATCGTCTTTCCAAATATGCTCATTTATGTGCTCTTCAACCCTTGTTCACAACATCCACATTGGCTCATTTTTTTATGGAGAATATATTCAAACTACATGGTATGCCTCATTTTATTGTCTCTGGCCATGATCCAAATGTCACCAGCAATTTTTGGAAAGAATTATTCAAGCTCCAGGTAACCAAACTACATCTCAACACCACCTATCATGCCCAGACTGATGGAAAAACTGAAGCTATCAACAAGTGTTTGGAAACATATTTGCAGTGTTTTTCATTCGACCAACAAAATAAGTGGGCTTAGTGGTTACCCCTAGTTGAATGGTGGTACAACACATCTTACCATATTGCCACTCACATGACTCCTTTTGCAGTAGTCTACGGGAAAAAAATATTATCATTTCTCTCATACATGTTAGGTTTCTCCTATGTTCATGAGGTTGACAACAATCTTATAGTCCGAGTGGTCACTTTCCATTGCCTCAAAGAAAATTTGGTCATGGCTTATAATCGCATGAAGCAACAAGCATATCAGGGTCATTTTGAATGCCAATTCGCTAAAGGGGACCATGTTTTTCTTCATCTGGAACCTTATAAGCATACTTCACTTGAATTTGAACACTGCCAAAAACTTGCCCCCAAATTTAATGGTCCTTATACAATTATCAAGTGAGTGGGGCTCATGGCCTACTAGTTAGATCTGCCCAATCATTCTAAGCTCCATCTTGTTTTTCATGTCTCATGCTTAATGAAAGTGATTGGAACTAAGTGCTAGACTCAAACTAGTCTCCTAGAGTTGGATTAATAATGTTCCATTTGGTTGCATCCACAAGCAGCCTTGGACCAATGAGAGCATCATCTCCGTCAGTGCACCATCAAAGAAGTGTTAGTTCAATGGAAATATACAACTCCATAACATGCCACCTAGGAGTTGGCTATCGTTCTACAACAATTTCCTCATCTCAAGCCTCGAGGAAAATGTTTTTCTTCAAGGGGGAGGGCATGTTAGGGACCTAACCTCCCTAACCCCTCACATAGGTAGAATGACATATTTTCTACGTAATAAAGTCCGACATTAGTTAATAAGGAGTATTTAATAATGTGGACACGTATAATGTAATAATACTTAATTGAGGCTTTTGCTTCTATAAAGTCTTCCTCTAGAATGTTCTTTAGAATATAGAATTAGTATAAATGGGAGTAGAAGGCATGGGAAAGTCTTGTCTTGAGAATCATTGTAAAATATATCTGCTCTGTTGGAGGTTTCCCCCTCGAAGAGGCAAGCGAACTTGGATTTATATCAATAAATGTATCATTTTTGGTGTCTTAATCCTCTATATGTTTTTGTTCCACTAGTATTTGTTGCAATATTTATATTTCTGCTTATTATAATATATCTGGTACTTTACACACCAATATCCCCACTCAAAGGAAGAATGGCCTAGAAAGGTCCTTTGTGGTGGTTTTCCTTCTTGGCCTTTTATGACTAGAAGCTTCCTATATGGCCTAAGGATCAAGTTTCCTAATCCTTAGACCATGTCCAAGGCCCCAAAATCCATAGATGGTTCTAAAAAAATCCTAATGCTACTCATATACCCACTTGATGGCCAAATATCCCATCGAGAGGTCACCTATGGTGGTTCAAGGTGTCATTCATGTACATTGAGCCTTAGAAGCTATGTTAGAGCCTAATGCCTAAGCTTCCTCAACCGACAATGGTTAGTGCCCCAACACCCATGATTCCTAATCAAAAAGTATTAATGGTACCCATATCCCTTCTTGGGGGGCTAAGGATACCCTCAAGAAATCATATGTAATGGTCCAAGGTGACATTATTAGTCATGGATGCTTAGAAGGTTTCATCAGGGTCCAAGGCTTATGAATCATATCCCAACCATGTATAGGACCCCATAACCCAACATTAGTGCTAACATCCCATACATAAGTCATGCGTGGCGTTTTGAGGCCTTGTTCATGGCCCTTGAGCCTTAGAATACCTTTAGGGCCTAAGGCCCAAGTTTCCTCCCTTGACCATGGCTAAGGCATTAAGATCCATAGTTAGTGCTCAAAAGTTTTGAATAGTGCCCATATATGAAATCAAAGGTAAATGGCACTCTTGGGAGGTTGGGTGTGGTGATTTGAGTTATTTTTCTTGGAGTTGGATGTATAGAATATTATGTTAATTCCTAAGGCCCAAGCTTCGTCCCTTGTCCATTTCCATGGCCCTATGATCCATCCTTAGTGCTCAAAACCTTTTAATCATGCTCATATAGCCACTCGAAGGTCAAATATCCTACAAAGAGGTCATGTGTGGTGGTTGAAGGCCTCGTTCATGGTGCTTGAGCCTTGAAAGAGAACTTCTAGGCATAATGGATGAGTTTCATTACTTGACCTTTTTCTAGGGATTGAGACTGATACCTAGTTCTAAAAGAATCCTAATGGTGCCAATACACCCACTCGGAGGCAAAGGATCCCCTTGGGAGGTCATGTGTAATGGTTTGAGGTGTTTTTTTTGGCCTTGGATGTACAAAATATTCTTTTACAACCTAAGGCCAAGGTCTACTCCCTCAACCATGTTGAGGCCCTATGACGCATACCTTGTACTCATAAACTCATGATGGTGCCCATATGCCCACATGGAGGCCGAATATCCCCTTAGGAGGTTTTAGTTTTGGTTCAAGGAATCGTTCTTCAGATTAGATTCCTATAATATTCATTTAGGGCCTAATTCTCCATTCTTCTTCCCCAAATATGTCTAGGAATGTTAGGGACCTAACCCCTCACATAGATGGAATACTATATTTTCCATGTAATAAAGGCCGACATTAGTTAGTAAGGCCTATTTAATAATTGTGAACAAGTTCATGTAAGAAGACCTAATAGAAGCTTCTGCTTCTAGAAAGATCTTCCTCTTGAATGTACTTTAGAAGACATAATTAGTATAAATAAGAGTATGAGGCATGATAAAATTTGTCTTGAGAATTATTATAATATAGCTCTTCTTTGCTGGAGGTTTCCCCCTCAAAGAGGCAAGTGAACATTGCTTTCTTTGAATAAATGTATTATTTTTGGTATTGCTTGTCTCAATATTTTGTCGTTCCATTGATATCTATTGAATATTCTTGTTTCTTCATATTATATTACATCTGGTACTTTACAAGTGGTATCCTGGAGCACTTTCCTTGGCAGGAATTGTGGGTAGATTTTTTTACTGGGTAGATGTGTGTACTGTCGACATCTTTAAAGCACAAAGATATGTCGTTCATCAGGTAAAACTGCGGTGGGGAAGACTACATCCAAGTGATATAGACAGTTTCACGAGATTTCCTAGAAACCAAAAGTTTCACCTTGTTGGAAACCTCTGTAACCCCTGTTGGTACCCCTCAAGTAGTACCGCATCAGACAGAATATGTACACGACCATCATTCCCACATACCGACAGGTATATAGGGAGTCTCCTAGGTCTCCTAAAACCATCCCTAGATCAATTGATTAGCCTCTTGACTACTATAGTTCCACCTAGAACAACACTCGGGAAGATACTCTCTAGTACATGGGTAATCACGTAGTACGTATAAGGGTACGGACGAGCCTCCTTGGTGCCCTGAGATATAGGGACGAGTATTACTATTCGACCCTGTGCGTATATTAGAGAGTTATAGCACAAGGAAAACCCTTGTCTATAGGCACCATGCAAACCATAACTAGGGGGGAACATCCCTACAAGGAACATAAAGGATATTTTTGTTGCGCAAACTTGCCTCCTGCATTTTGGTTGCAAAATTACTACAATTTTTTTTGTGTTAAGAATTTGGGCATTTCAACGTTGCAGTATTATTTAGGTCGGAATATAACTCTGCAGAAGTAAAAAAGTATGGGTCCTACGCGCACCCTTATTTGAGACCTATCTCATTGGATTCCTCTTTTCTTCCTAATCATTGTGATACCTATCATTTTTAACCCTTTTTTATTACCCCATGGACCCATACCCTTCCTGGCACCTTTATTTTCCACTTATCCAATTGGGTTTCTCTCATTTTTGTGATCGTAATGGTATATATCACTTATCTTATTTTTTGTCAGTGGTCCCACCCCTCTTTCCCTCATGGTTCCCACCCGCCAAGAAGAAACCAATTAGAAACTGAATATTGACCACCAACTTAAAAGTAATTTTATTACCACCAATTTAAAAGTAATTTTCTGACCTCCTACATTTTTTGTTTATCAGTAAGGGAAGACTAGTAGAGATTTTGGCTTCGCACGGTGTGTCACCATTTGTTGCACATGCACAACAACCTCCCAATTTTCTTCTCTTAGTGTCTCTCTAAGACAATAAATTAGGGCCCCCTCCTGCGTCGATACGTAGCGTGCCGACAAACACATCATTTTTTCCACCTAAACATTGTTGCGCCAATGATTTCTTCACTGATACACAAGCCACTTTCCTTTCCCTCTCCTATCGTCGATGCATCAACAGGAGGATATCGACCCCTCGTTGCCAATAAGTTCGACAATGACCCTCTTTCTTTAGCCAACACTAAACAATCAGTGTTGGCCCACCTTCATCTTCAAGCCTATCTTACCCTCCTCCTAGATCGAATCCTTCTTGCTGCACTCGTCAGTCAGTCTCCTAAACATTTCCGATGACTAAGCTCTTCACGCCTAATTATATTGCTAGTCACTAATTACCTATCGTTCCTGACCCACTTCATATTGCACTCGTAATCAAGTTTGTTGTGTCGCTAGTAACTCCCATCGCACACATCATACCAGCTTGCTTTGCACTTCTTGATTTTATGACTAAATCTGGATTGTGAAAGTGTTGTCTAGCATCAGATCCACAACACTTGTGTCTTGTGTTGACTCTGAAACACACTTTGGAAGAAAATCAGTCACCTCGGCTTTGAAACTATGTTAAGCTCCTCGATCTATAATGCAAATGACACAGGAACTGACAAAGCTGAATTTGGATGAAGCAACATCAAATGAGAGACCTGAACTTTCATTAAAAAAACGACTTTGAGCGCAATTTTTCGGTCTTTTAAAGTGAATTTTTGTTTCCGGAAACAGACTAGTTGTATGTTTTCCAGCAATGTGATTTCAATGCAACTCACCAAATCGAAATCCGATGCTCGGAAGTACCAAAACAATCACCGGGAATTTCTCACCGGAACCGGCCTCATCAGTCGTTACACCATCACCAACAGGATGTTTGTATAACACTCTTAGTTGGATCGCCATAAGTGCATCGCCGCCTTCTTAATAGTGTAAAATATGGTACCCAAATCCAACTTAGCATGAGAGAGTTACGAGTGCTCAAAATTTATTCCTGCAACTTTAGCATAAAGCTTACATCCTTGAGCTCCCGCCGCCATGTAAAACTACTTGAACTGCTTTCAAGATTAGCTTTGGTCAAATATATCTCAACAAACCTATGATGACAAAATCTAATGGGAAACTGCTACCATGTTTCCCAAGGCAGCACGATTAAGAAATTTGACCTACTAAGCTCCACTATGTGTTGATGTCACTAAGCGAGTGTTTAAGAAAGGCCTTGATTGTGAAGAGCTGGAAGAAAAACAAGATGGATACTTTATTATGTGGAGATTTTTTTCGCTCATATGATCAAGGTGGATAGTGTCCATATGATCAAGGTGGATACTTTATTATCAATGACAGTGAGAAGGTTCTGATTGCCCAAGAAAAAAATGAGTACAAACCATGTCTACGTTTTTAAGAAACGACAACCAAATAAATTCTCTTATGTTGCTGAGGTGAGGTCTATGGATGAAGCACAAAACAGGCCACAAAGTAGTATGTTTGTTCGCATGCTCTCAAGAGCTAGTGCAAAAGGGGGTTCATCAGCGCAGTTTATTCGAGCAACACTGCCATATATCTGTGCTGACATTTCTATTATTATTGTATCTCGAGCATTTGGGTTTGTTGCTGACAAAGATATTTTAGAACATATATATGCTATGACTTTAGTGACGCTGCAACGATGGAGTTGTTGAGACCGTCACTAGAGGAAG
>JZKD02S2359994.1:377004-415512 GCA_000966675.3 Picea glauca
TTTTTTTTTTTTTTTTTTGGGGGACAATATGAAACAAGACATATGCACCTTTCTAGATGAATGTGATACTTGTCAACGCAATAAGGGAAAAATAGTCAAATATCCAGGCACACCAACCACTCTCGATTCCCCCTACTATTTGGAGGGATATTTCTATGGATTTCATTGTTGGTTTACCTAAATCAGGAAATAAGTCAGTCATCATGGTGGTAGTAGATCGTCTTTCCAAATATGCTCATTTATGTGCTCTTCAACCCTTGTTCACAACATCCACATTGGCTCATTTTTTTATGGAGAATATATTCAAACTACATGGTATGCCTCATTTTATTGTCTCTGGCCATGATCCAAATGTCACCAGCAATTTTTGGAAAGAATTATTCAAGCTCCAGGTAACCAAACTACATCTCAACACCACCTATCATGCCCAGACTGATGGAAAAACTGAAGCTATCAACAAGTGTTTGGAAACATATTTGCAGTGTTTTTCATTCGACCAACAAAATAAGTGGGCTTAGTGGTTACCCCTAGTTGAATGGTGGTACAACACATCTTACCATATTGCCACTCACATGACTCCTTTTGCAGTAGTCTACGGGAAAAAAATATTATCATTTCTCTCATACATGTTAGGTTTCTCCTATGTTCATGAGGTTGACAACAATCTTATAGTCCGAGTGGTCACTTTCCATTGCCTCAAAGAAAATTTGGTCATGGCTTATAATCGCATGAAGCAACAAGCATATCAGGGTCATTTTGAATGCCAATTCGCTAAAGGGGACCATGTTTTTCTTCATCTGGAACCTTATAAGCATACTTCACTTGAATTTGAACACTGCCAAAAACTTGCCCCCAAATTTAATGGTCCTTATACAATTATCAAGTGAGTGGGGCTCATGGCCTACTAGTTAGATCTGCCCAATCATTCTAAGCTCCATCTTGTTTTTCATGTCTCATGCTTAATGAAAGTGATTGGAACTAAGTGCTAGACTCAAACTAGTCTCCTAGAGTTGGATTAATAATGTTCCATTTGGTTGCATCCACAAGCAGCCTTGGACCAATGAGAGCATCATCTCCGTCAGTGCACCATCAAAGAAGTGTTAGTTCAATGGAAATATACAACTCCATAACATGCCACCTAGGAGTTGGCTATCGTTCTACAACAATTTCCTCATCTCAAGCCTCGAGGAAAATGTTTTTCTTCAAGGGGGAGGGCATGTTAGGGACCTAACCTCCCTAACCCCTCACATAGGTAGAATGACATATTTTCTACGTAATAAAGTCCGACATTAGTTAATAAGGAGTATTTAATAATGTGGACACGTATAATGTAATAATACTTAATTGAGGCTTTTGCTTCTATAAAGTCTTCCTCTAGAATGTTCTTTAGAATATAGAATTAGTATAAATGGGAGTAGAAGGCATGGGAAAGTCTTGTCTTGAGAATCATTGTAAAATATATCTGCTCTGTTGGAGGTTTCCCCCTCGAAGAGGCAAGCGAACTTGGATTTATATCAATAAATGTATCATTTTTGGTGTCTTAATCCTCTATATGTTTTTGTTCCACTAGTATTTGTTGCAATATTTATATTTCTGCTTATTATAATATATCTGGTACTTTACACACCAATATCCCCACTCAAAGGAAGAATGGCCTAGAAAGGTCCTTTGTGGTGGTTTTCCTTCTTGGCCTTTTATGACTAGAAGCTTCCTATATGGCCTAAGGATCAAGTTTCCTAATCCTTAGACCATGTCCAAGGCCCCAAAATCCATAGATGGTTCTAAAAAAATCCTAATGCTACTCATATACCCACTTGATGGCCAAATATCCCATCGAGAGGTCACCTATGGTGGTTCAAGGTGTCATTCATGTACATTGAGCCTTAGAAGCTATGTTAGAGCCTAATGCCTAAGCTTCCTCAACCGACAATGGTTAGTGCCCCAACACCCATGATTCCTAATCAAAAAGTATTAATGGTACCCATATCCCTTCTTGGGGGGCTAAGGATACCCTCAAGAAATCATATGTAATGGTCCAAGGTGACATTATTAGTCATGGATGCTTAGAAGGTTTCATCAGGGTCCAAGGCTTATGAATCATATCCCAACCATGTATAGGACCCCATAACCCAACATTAGTGCTAACATCCCATACATAAGTCATGCGTGGCGTTTTGAGGCCTTGTTCATGGCCCTTGAGCCTTAGAATACCTTTAGGGCCTAAGGCCCAAGTTTCCTCCCTTGACCATGGCTAAGGCATTAAGATCCATAGTTAGTGCTCAAAAGTTTTGAATAGTGCCCATATATGAAATCAAAGGTAAATGGCACTCTTGGGAGGTTGGGTGTGGTGATTTGAGTTATTTTTCTTGGAGTTGGATGTATAGAATATTATGTTAATTCCTAAGGCCCAAGCTTCGTCCCTTGTCCATTTCCATGGCCCTATGATCCATCCTTAGTGCTCAAAACCTTTTAATCATGCTCATATAGCCACTCGAAGGTCAAATATCCTACAAAGAGGTCATGTGTGGTGGTTGAAGGCCTCGTTCATGGTGCTTGAGCCTTGAAAGAGAACTTCTAGGCATAATGGATGAGTTTCATTACTTGACCTTTTTCTAGGGATTGAGACTGATACCTAGTTCTAAAAGAATCCTAATGGTGCCAATACACCCACTCGGAGGCAAAGGATCCCCTTGGGAGGTCATGTGTAATGGTTTGAGGTGTTTTTTTTGGCCTTGGATGTACAAAATATTCTTTTACAACCTAAGGCCAAGGTCTACTCCCTCAACCATGTTGAGGCCCTATGACGCATACCTTGTACTCATAAACTCATGATGGTGCCCATATGCCCACATGGAGGCCGAATATCCCCTTAGGAGGTTTTAGTTTTGGTTCAAGGAATCGTTCTTCAGATTAGATTCCTATAATATTCATTTAGGGCCTAATTCTCCATTCTTCTTCCCCAAATATGTCTAGGAATGTTAGGGACCTAACCCCTCACATAGATGGAATACTATATTTTCCATGTAATAAAGGCCGACATTAGTTAGTAAGGCCTATTTAATAATTGTGAACAAGTTCATGTAAGAAGACCTAATAGAAGCTTCTGCTTCTAGAAAGATCTTCCTCTTGAATGTACTTTAGAAGACATAATTAGTATAAATAAGAGTATGAGGCATGATAAAATTTGTCTTGAGAATTATTATAATATAGCTCTTCTTTGCTGGAGGTTTCCCCCTCAAAGAGGCAAGTGAACATTGCTTTCTTTGAATAAATGTATTATTTTTGGTATTGCTTGTCTCAATATTTTGTCGTTCCATTGATATCTATTGAATATTCTTGTTTCTTCATATTATATTACATCTGGTACTTTACAAGTGGTATCCTGGAGCACTTTCCTTGGCAGGAATTGTGGGTAGATTTTTTTACTGGGTAGATGTGTGTACTGTCGACATCTTTAAAGCACAAAGATATGTCGTTCATCAGGTAAAACTGCGGTGGGGAAGACTACATCCAAGTGATATAGACAGTTTCACGAGATTTCCTAGAAACCAAAAGTTTCACCTTGTTGGAAACCTCTGTAACCCCTGTTGGTACCCCTCAAGTAGTACCGCATCAGACAGAATATGTACACGACCATCATTCCCACATACCGACAGGTATATAGGGAGTCTCCTAGGTCTCCTAAAACCATCCCTAGATCAATTGATTAGCCTCTTGACTACTATAGTTCCACCTAGAACAACACTCGGGAAGATACTCTCTAGTACATGGGTAATCACGTAGTACGTATAAGGGTACGGACGAGCCTCCTTGGTGCCCTGAGATATAGGGACGAGTATTACTATTCGACCCTGTGCGTATATTAGAGAGTTATAGCACAAGGAAAACCCTTGTCTATAGGCACCATGCAAACCATAACTAGGGGGGAACATCCCTACAAGGAACATAAAGGATATTTTTGTTGCGCAAACTTGCCTCCTGCATTTTGGTTGCAAAATTACTACAATTTTTTTTGTGTTAAGAATTTGGGCATTTCAACGTTGCAGTATTATTTAGGTCGGAATATAACTCTGCAGAAGTAAAAAAGTATGGGTCCTACGCGCACCCTTATTTGAGACCTATCTCATTGGATTCCTCTTTTCTTCCTAATCATTGTGATACCTATCATTTTTAACCCTTTTTTATTACCCCATGGACCCATACCCTTCCTGGCACCTTTATTTTCCACTTATCCAATTGGGTTTCTCTCATTTTTGTGATCGTAATGGTATATATCACTTATCTTATTTTTTGTCAGTGGTCCCACCCCTCTTTCCCTCATGGTTCCCACCCGCCAAGAAGAAACCAATTAGAAACTGAATATTGACCACCAACTTAAAAGTAATTTTATTACCACCAATTTAAAAGTAATTTTCTGACCTCCTACATTTTTTGTTTATCAGTAAGGGAAGACTAGTAGAGATTTTGGCTTCGCACGGTGTGTCACCATTTGTTGCACATGCACAACAACCTCCCAATTTTCTTCTCTTAGTGTCTCTCTAAGACAATAAATTAGGGCCCCCTCCTGCGTCGATACGTAGCGTGCCGACAAACACATCATTTTTTCCACCTAAACATTGTTGCGCCAATGATTTCTTCACTGATACACAAGCCACTTTCCTTTCCCTCTCCTATCGTCGATGCATCAACAGGAGGATATCGACCCCTCGTTGCCAATAAGTTCGACAATGACCCTCTTTCTTTAGCCAACACTAAACAATCAGTGTTGGCCCACCTTCATCTTCAAGCCTATCTTACCCTCCTCCTAGATCGAATCCTTCTTGCTGCACTCGTCAGTCAGTCTCCTAAACATTTCCGATGACTAAGCTCTTCACGCCTAATTATATTGCTAGTCACTAATTACCTATCGTTCCTGACCCACTTCATATTGCACTCGTAATCAAGTTTGTTGTGTCGCTAGTAACTCCCATCGCACACATCATACCAGCTTGCTTTGCACTTCTTGATTTTATGACTAAATCTGGATTGTGAAAGTGTTGTCTAGCATCAGATCCACAACACTTGTGTCTTGTGTTGACTCTGAAACACACTTTGGAAGAAAATCAGTCACCTCGGCTTTGAAACTATGTTAAGCTCCTCGATCTATAATGCAAATGACACAGGAACTGACAAAGCTGAATTTGGATGAAGCAACATCAAATGAGAGACCTGAACTTTCATTAAAAAAACGACTTTGAGCGCAATTTTTCGGTCTTTTAAAGTGAATTTTTGTTTCCGGAAACAGACTAGTTGTATGTTTTCCAGCAATGTGATTTCAATGCAACTCACCAAATCGAAATCCGATGCTCGGAAGTACCAAAACAATCACCGGGAATTTCTCACCGGAACCGGCCTCATCAGTCGTTACACCATCACCAACAGGATGTTTGTATAACACTCTTAGTTGGATCGCCATAAGTGCATCGCCGCCTTCTTAATAGTGTAAAATATGGTACCCAAATCCAACTTAGCATGAGAGAGTTACGAGTGCTCAAAATTTATTCCTGCAACTTTAGCATAAAGCTTACATCCTTGAGCTCCCGCCGCCATGTAAAACTACTTGAACTGCTTTCAAGATTAGCTTTGGTCAAATATATCTCAACAAACCTATGATGACAAAATCTAATGGGAAACTGCTACCATGTTTCCCAAGGCAGCACGATTAAGAAATTTGACCTACTAAGCTCCACTATGTGTTGATGTCACTAAGCGAGTGTTTAAGAAAGGCCTTGATTGTGAAGAGCTGGAAGAAAAACAAGATGGATACTTTATTATGTGGAGATTTTTTTCGCTCATATGATCAAGGTGGATAGTGTCCATATGATCAAGGTGGATACTTTATTATCAATGACAGTGAGAAGGTTCTGATTGCCCAAGAAAAAAATGAGTACAAACCATGTCTACGTTTTTAAGAAACGACAACCAAATAAATTCTCTTATGTTGCTGAGGTGAGGTCTATGGATGAAGCACAAAACAGGCCACAAAGTAGTATGTTTGTTCGCATGCTCTCAAGAGCTAGTGCAAAAGGGGGTTCATCAGCGCAGTTTATTCGAGCAACACTGCCATATATCTGTGCTGACATTTCTATTATTATTGTATCTCGAGCATTTGGGTTTGTTGCTGACAAAGATATTTTAGAACATATATATGCTATGACTTTAGTGACGCTGCAACGATGGAGTTGTTGAGACCGTCACTAGAGGAAGCATTTGTCATTCAGAATCAACAGGTTGCTTTGGATTACATTGGAAAACGTGGCTCCACTATCGGTGTTACTAAAGAGAAGCGTATAAAGTATGCAAAAGACATTTTGCAGCAAGAAATATTACCTCATGTTGGTGTAGGAGAGCTTTATGAGACGAAGAAAGCTTACTTTTGCCTATACACCATCCATCGACTTCTATTATGTGCTTTTGGTTGAAGGCTAGAGAATGATAGGGATCATTATGGGAACAAAAGATTGGATAGGTTTGAATCTGGTCAGATTTTCAGGGGTAGCTTGAGTTTGGTATGGATCAAAGTTTCATGCATTTCAAAGATTTATTTCGGGGGTTTTGCCCCATTTTAAACCAACCTAAATGCTCAGAAAATCGATCAGACTTCTAGATTGGCCAGAAATTTAAAACTGCATCATGGGAAAACGGGCCGGAAAAGTAACTCTGAGGGAAGATTACTTCCGAGTTAGCCCACTCTGATTTAGCATACTAAAAAACCCCTGAGAAACTCGGATTATACAAACTTAACCACTCAAATCAATAGATCCAACTATTTATCACCAATTTTCAAGCAAAATCAAATGAAAAAAATGACCAAAAAAACTCCACTTAGTATAACTCGATCACTTGTGAACCGAACACTTAACATTAACTCCAGCGATGAGATGAGAGGACTTGCCACAAAGTCTAGCGGTGAACCCGATTGATTGTGGTAATGAGCGTCGGTTTCAAGGTTTTCTTGGATCGCGTCTCCATTTAGGTTTCGACTATTGAAACATCAAGATGGGGGCGTGACCCACGACCCCATCCCATCCATTTTGTAAAGAAGTGTATAAGACGACCACACTTCTCTCTTTATTTTTATATTTTTAGGCTGATTGGAAATACCCAGAATTAATGGGGTTTTAATGAGAGATGAGTTTTTAATGTACAAGATTTTATGGTTAAGAACATGTGTTTCCTCTTAAGAGGTCACAGGTTCAAATCCAGAGGGGGGTAGGGTATGTATACCTTCGTAGACTTTACTAGTCAAATCGCTGGACAGAGGGGGGTCCCTTATCCCACAAACAAGATGGTCTCATACACCAAATTGGTGTGCTGGCTTGGCCGTGACCTTAATATATATATATATATACTTTGAATATTTTTAGTCGTCACATTAAATATTAAATGAAAAACTGATTTCAATCATTAATTTATAATTTTAATTTTTTTTTATATTTTTTTTTCTCATATAATTTATTATAATTTATATTTGTATTCAAATTAATAAAAATTTCATATTTGGGATGGAGCTCTTTTACAGATTCGACTAATTTATATTATATTTTCTACTACTATCAAGATTTCCATAGCCACATTTTAATATATGTTATATGTAATACATATAATATATATATATATATATTTTCTACTATTATCAAGATTTTTATAGTCACATTAAAAAAAATCTATGTAAGCGTCCTAAACCCCTAAACCTTAACAATAATCCTAATCCTAATCACACATCTTTTTGTTAATATATCACTCTATTGGTTAAAGATGAAACCTTAACCTATTAATATAGGCATCATATGTGTTTTATTATTTCCATCTTTTTGTTAATATATCACTCTATTTGTTAAAGATGAAACCTTAACCTATATTAATATAGGCACCATATGTGTTTTATTATTTCCATACTCTATGAAGAAGCAATGGTGAAACCTGTAGTTCAATACGTGGCTAATGCATTGAAGAGACATACCTCCGGACATTCAATTTAATATTGCCAATTAGATACATGAGTACCTGTAGTTGAATACGTGGCTCATGCATTGAAGAGACATACCTCCGGACATTCAATTTAATATTGCCAATTAGATACATGAGTAATGATATATTTTTAATGGTTTTGGATTAAATATATCCAATATGTGAATTGAAAATTGATTTAAGCTATATTCACTTTGAATTTGATAGCATTGTTTTTTTTTCTTAAATAGTTCACTACAATTTTTATTTACTACGGTTTTACCATTACTTAGCAATTTTTTTTAAATTAATTTTTTTTTTTTTTAAAATTTAATATGTTTTTTAATATATTATTTTATATTAAATTAAATTTATTTATTTTATTAATTTAAGTTGGATTTTAATTAATTCTTTTATGCTTAGTTTTAATTTGAATTAATATAAGATTTCCACATTTCACTTTAGTATGTTAATTTTTAAAAATTGTTTTAAGGTTTTATTCATTCTAAATAATTAAAAAAAAACAATTGTCACCAATTTTAACCATTTTAAATCCCAAAAAACCCACCATACTTATAAACTTAGATAATTGTAGTTATTTTAAACCAGCTTCTTAAATAGAAAGATAGCTCTAATATGATAAAAAAAATTCAAAGTAAGCTACAAACTATGAACAAAACAGAAGTTCAAAGACGATTTACTGTAACTAATTCATTTTTTACCTTCCAAAACTTATGGTGCCTATCGACCTATATCAACCATATTTAATGATATGGTTGTGCTAGTTTATTAAATATGATAGTTCTCATGGAGTGGAAAGGAGAGGGGGCGTGGCGAGCCACCCCTTCCCTCTTTACATATCTTAAAATGCATAAGAACTCATACATAACCTTCTTCAAAACATACACACTTTAAGTAAGAGCTTGTGAGGTTGAGTAAGAATGAGTGAGTTGGAGTGGAAGGGTAGAGAACAAAACCATACTTTAAGTAAGAGCTTGTGAGGTTGAGTAAGAATGAGTGAGTTGGAGTGGAAGGGTAGAGAACAAAACCATCTATGAAAATATTTTTTTGATTTCAATCATTATAAAAGATCCCCCCACTAAAAACAATTTTTATCTTAAACCATTTTTTTAAATAAAAAATATTTTCCCCACTTATACAAAACCAAAACTGAACTAAGCACTATTATTTGAAAACAAGCTTTCATGAAACCATTGCGCAACAATTTGATCTAACCTAGTGTACCCATGACAATGATACAAAGACAAATTTTAGGCCCATGTATTACAACGACCACTTGCTCGAAGATCTTAAAAGAATGAGCACCGACACGATCCCTTAGAGAAGTTCTCAAGGTAGGTGTTGGAACACACTTGGCAAAGTTCATAACTTGGCCTTCGATTCACCCGGGACAGTTCCCAAGAAGTCTTCCAATGCAAATTGGAAGGGTTCCCACTAACTCCTTCGATGCAAATCGGAGGAGTTTCCACTAACTCATCCAAAAAGGGATAGATCGCCCCCTAGAACGTTGTTCGTATTTTGGCCATAACTTTCAACTCGGGTGTCCATTTCACACGTTATTTATACCGTTGGAAAGTTATTTCCAATATCTACAACTTCCCAGTTATATCATTTGAGAAATTTCTCACAAATTGTCTTGTATTTTAAGGATTAAGATCCGACACCTTGTTGGTAGCCTCGAAGAATGCAACACACCAACCATGAGCGAAAGAACCAGGAATCAAATTCAGGGAAGTTTATATGATATTTCAATTAATTAGTGTTTTTGTTCTATGGGTTCGAATGTTTGTTTTAGATAAGTTACACTAAGGCCACTCATTCGTTGTATGTTGAATGATGCTAGGTACCAATGCCGAGGAGAGGTCGTACTCAACATCCTTGCACATGATCTACAACCAAGGACAATAGAGCATTAACAACTATATCAATTTTCCCAGTGGCAGGAAGCAATAAAGGGAATCAAAATTGAATGGCTGAAGAAGGAATCTGAAACCTATGATGATCAATGCCCCTAATTCCCAAGCCAATCATTATATGATATGAGGCACACTATGACTGAAATCTATGATGGCCCACCAAGGGCTAGAAGACAAATTCAAAATGTAATTGTTGTTTTTTTATCATCATAACAAAGGGAATAAAGACAAAATGTTGGGAAATGGAAGGTCATTGGGGTAGGTGGAAGGCCAAGAGTCATATTGAGCTTTAGTAAATACTAGAATTGTACCCAAAGAAGGGGCTTTCTGGTCTTCAAACATTGTACATTTCTAAACTATTTTGGGAAGACTGTGTCAACTAAAATTGAGAAGCCATTCCTTGGAGATTTGATGTACTATCACTAAAATTGTTAATGTTCAGAAGCCCTCTGGGCCAACTTTTCATAAAAAGAAGAACTTGCATGTGCCATTGTTTTGTTGCGAATTGTTTCAAGAAGAATGTATGTTGTTCAGATGGGTTGTAAGGACATGTTTTCTTATGGACTATTCTGATGCAATCTATGTTACTCTTTCTTATATTTTATTCCTTGAGTAAATGAGTTGTTGATGTAAGCATAGGTATGATTTAGATTTTTCTGGTTATATCTGTGTATACATGTGTTTCTAAATTTGCACCTTCATGACAACTATATGTGTGGGGTTTTAAGCAGAGTTTAGTTTCATTACAACTCATTCACTTACATTAATTCACTCCTAGCTAGGATATGCTATATTATAAATAGATTAGACATGCATTTATATAGTCTTCATATACATCTTTAGTTTTCATAACCATCCATCATTCACCTTCATTAGCGGACTGAGACGCAACTGGTAAAACCAAAATCGTAAATGGTTGTCGGGCCAGAATTTGGATGGGTTCCCTACTACAAATTGTGAGAGGTATAATTGGGACTTCTTACTAGGGGTAAACCCTTTTGTTGACAAAGGGTGATTTTAGACCCGTCAACAACTCATTTGGAACCAATCTACGGATAAAAGCCACCATTAGTTCTCCCATACATACCCGGTGTCTCCAAGGTTCAGGAGGTTGACCACAATCTTACTGTATGCATGACCAATCTCTGTACTCTCAAATAAAATTTGGTAACGAATAAAAAACACATGAAGCAATAAGCAGATCCGGGTCGATCTGAACATCAATTTGTCGAAGGGGATTAGGTGTTTATCCGTCTCCAACCGCACAATCATACTTAACTCAAATCCTGGCAGTGCCATAAACTTGCACCAAAATTTTATGGTCCTTATACTATTCTTGAACGTGTGGGGCCAGTGGCCTATTAGTTAAATTTTCCCAGTCACTCCAAGCTACATCATGTTTTTCATGTTTTATTCCTGAAGAAAGTGATTGGTGTTAGAATATTGTGCCCGTTTAACCATAGACAATGTCACATCATTGTCACCCATCCATAGGCACAAAGCCACCCCCAAGCACGTTAACCTTTGACAGAAAGAATGATTCTGGGAAGCAATAATAGACCCAACAGATAACCAAGAGAGAGAGAGAACACCTTTTTCCAAAGGTGGTGCACCAAGCAGAAAGTCCCAAACCACATACCAATACCAATACCCAGTTGTAGTCATTGCAGTTGCACTCTTCCTCTAGACTTGCGCACCACTTTCCTGAGTGTGAGTGTGTTTCCAAATCAGCTATAGTGCCTTCTATTTATACTAATATGGCCATGTGAACAGGTTCCTCTTCAAGCAATGCTGACCTATCCTTTTCTACATATAATACTTCAATATTATTTATTCTACTTAGTCAACTTGTCTTCAAAGGTTTTCACACATCTGTTTAGGTTTTCTCTTTCTTCCAGAATATTCTATTCTAGTCAAAGGTTTATCCATGGAGGTTAATACCTCCCAAAACTACCAAAAAATCAACACTCCCTCTTAGCTAGGGAGGTATTTAACCATGATGTTCCCTTCTAGTATTCATAACATTGCTCATTATGTCATGATCCTCTCGCCATGGTTATGCATACCATGCTACTGGTAGCATCATTACGTCACACATGGATACAACCATGTGGACCTATCAATCTCATCTAGGGGGCACAACCCACTAGAGAACACTAGAGATACACCTCATAGTGCATGTCACCATCATTGTCATGGGATACACCCACATAACATGCTCATCCATGGCTACACCCATGTCGTGAGTATCATCGTTACTATCATCATTATCCATCCATCTCACATGGCTTAGGAAAGACCTACATGGTCTTGCAGACTGGTAGCATCACCAGAGTTACACAGGCTATCTCATGATCACCCAAATCATATTACAAGCAACACCATCACAACCATATAGGTTCTCGACTACAACACTAGTGTACCAGACTGTCTCATTGGTGTAGCAACAACTCAACATACTGGACCATCTCATTGGAGTAGCCTATAGCTCGGCATAAGGCCTACAACTCGGCATGAAGCCTACAACTTGTCACAAGGCCTACAACTCGACACGAAGCCTACAACTCAACACAAATGTCTACAATTAGGCATGAAGGCCTACAATGTCCTTCTTTTCAAATTCTGCCATCAACTCCCTTTAACTGAGAGAATTCTCGAACCATGCTTTCGTCTGCTGCATGTCCCTATGCATCCTGCAAAGTGCCATGAAACCTTGCTTCTTTCTAATCATCGACTCCCTTTGAAGTTTGACTCCCTCTGAGTCCTTTCAATTCTTTCTTTTTTGTGGTAACCTTCCTATAATACGTAGGATAACCTGCTTGAAACATGAACAACAAGAGCAAAAATATTTCCAATATAATATCATTTTATATAAGAACATATCAATTTCATGGTAATTCATTATAGAATTACCAAGGTGTCCTGCCTGAGAACAAGAACAAAATATCTCCTAGAGGATATGTTAGTTCATATTGCAATTAAGTACAAAAGCATTTATATTAATAGTACATGCTACTAAGCATTAATAAAATTTAAAGGATTGCAATACTTAAGAAACAATAAAAATATCAAACAAGATATGCAAACCTTGAGTCTGGCTATTGTTCTGCTTGAGTTGCTTTTCTTCTAAGACAAGAATCATTTCCAACCTGGAGAGTGTTTTGTTCCTCTGAATGTATTAGATCTGAAATCTTTCTGGCTCTATGATTGCTTCTTGGAAAAAGATCCCTTCTCTTTCCAGAGATTCAGATCTGCAATAGTTTATTTTTATTGTTTCTCCTACTCCACGTTCATGTTCTTGGAAGCTCCAAAAATCAAACTCTTCATATTTTGACACATGCTCTTCAGTGTGTGGTTCCATGATTTTCCCCTTTGTTCTTTGCAAGGATGATGTCAATCCTTGTCTTCCATGCTCTACCAAGAGACCCTGCTTCTACTGCACTACTCTGCTTTTATGGAGGAAGTCATGATTGTCTTTGACTTTGACCTTGACCAACATTTTTACTTTGATCAGTCAAATGTTGACTTTAACCACTCAAAGTTTGACTTTGACCAATCAAATGTTGACTTTGACCCAAAAATTCAAATTTGACATTTTTTTATGGTTGAGGGCACCAGAATATGAGCTAGGTTAGGGAGCAATATGATAACAAAAAATATTCCCAATACTTCACCTAAACTTTCACTGCAATTGGTACTACAACTGGTGTTGCAACTGGCACGAAGGAACTCGCACTGCAGCTGCAATTATGCTACAATGAGCTTGACAAAGATATGTTGATCTACCTTCCATTGGTTAGACTATTTCGAAGGTGGTTTGGGCCCATAACCAGTTAGAATATTGTGCTCGTTTAACCATAGAAAATGGCATGTCATTGTCACCCAACCATAGGAACAAAGCAACCCCCGAGCACCTTAACCTTTGATAGAAAGAATGATTCCAGGAAGCAGCACTAGACCCAAAAAATAACCAAGAGAGAGAGCACGCACCTTTCTACAAAGGTAGTCCACCAAGCAGAAAGTACCAAACCACAGACCAAGACCAGTACCCAACTGTAGTCGTTGCAACTGCACTCTTCCTCTAGACTTGTGCACCACTTTCTTGAGTGTGAGTGTGTTTCCAAATGAACTCAAGTGCCTTCTATTTATAATAATATGGCTAGGTGAACACGTGCCTCTTCAAGCAAGGTCAACCTGTCCTTTTCTGCATATAATACTTCAATATTACTTATTCTGCTGAGCCGACTTGTCTTCTAGAGTTTTCACACATCTGTTTAGGTTTTCTCTTTCTTCCGGTGACGCAACCTGCCCTCAATGAGAAAGTCGCTCCCACCAGGATCTCCTTCAACCACGGGCCCGAAGAGTCATAGACTCTTCCGACTCCCCTCGGGAGTTACCCACATGTATCCTCCTTCGGCGATTCCCCCTCCTTCGGAAATCAGGATATCGCGACTCGGGAATTCGCGGTTCACGCGAACACAATCCACCTACAGCTCCAAACCCCGAACCCCGAGAGTCAACAGTCAACGCTTTCGCTCATCGGGGATCCCCCTATCGGGAAATCGGGAATGGAAATGTTATGTTTCACTGCCCCTTTCAACCCCCGAACTCCGAATTCCGAATTGACGCCACCTATCTTCCACTAGTACCTGGGGTCCCACGCTGCCACGTCGCTCCTCCACTCGTGCGATCGGGGATCGCGGGATCGCAATTTCAACTGTCGCAAATCCTTTGCATTTGAAAACCCCGAACGCCGAAACCCCGATTCGCCAGATTTGTGCCACCTGTCCTTGTTAAAATCAACGGTCCCTATTGACTCGGGAAATTGCTATTCGCGATTCCACGAGGTGTAAAACTCTTACCTCGCCAAACCCCGAAGCCCGATGGAATTTTATCCTCCTCTCCTGTGCTTACGGGTTATCTCCCTCACAACTCTTCCACGATCCAACGATCCTCGGGACTTCGCGATTTCTTTCGGCAATTCCTGGCCAATGATTCCCCGCCTTGAAAACCTGCTTTGCTCCGAAGCTTCTGTTGGTTCAAATCTCACCCAGGTTTGTTCCCACGGTATGTATGAGGAACTATCCCTCCTGATCTTATTTCCTTTGCTTCTTTTAGGGGTTCTACGCATACCCTGATGCACGGCCTCAACAACTCTCCAAGTGTTGATCACCTTGGAGTTCTATGCGCTCCCAGCCATAGGAATCCCTGTCTTCTTTCGCTCAAGCTAGCGATTGAGAACTTCAAGTTCGACTTGCACTTCCCCTGCACGATTCGAACAACCCAATTCACTCTAGGCAAAGGAGAACAAGAGTTCAACTGCTTAGCCTCCTCAACGCACTCTATGCGGAGGGATTCAACTGCACTCTATGCAGGAATGTCCTGGCTCAAACAGAGAAACAATTGAAACTTATTCACTCAGGCATTCAGAATTCAATTCTTCCATAAAATCACATACACAGCATATGAAAGAAGTGCGTAACAAGAAGCAAATATGCAAAGGCATAATATCAACAACACACAGAGAATAATCACAGCCATGAAATTGAATTAAAGCTTTCCTATTAATTCAATAACTGTACATGGGGATTCTTCACAAGTTCTCTGCTCTGCTCTCCCTGTTCTCAGTGCTTCAATAATCTGAATAATGATAATACAATGTTACAAAGGAGGGTTCCTATATTTCGTTTTCCCTCTCGAAAGTAAAACTGTCTAATCTACAGTTAATTCCTATCTAACATCATTAAAACTATTAAATGCCTTCCTATCTACATTACAATACAAGTGCGCTTCTTATGAATGCTTTCATTCAAATGGTGGTGCAACAATCTTCAAAGCAATTCAAAATGTATGTGTTGGCACTGTCCAGCTGTATGTTCTTTAATCTACGCGCTGGCTCGCTTGATGAAGTGTGGATGCTCCTGCATCATACTCCTCGGCTCAAAAGATTTCATGGGCTCCTGTCCATGAGCTCCTGCATAGTCTGCCCATGTTTCAGAATCACTGCTTCATCTTCCTAGCTGGCATCCTCCACTGGGTGATCTTTCCATTTCACTAGGTACTCAAAGTATTGCTTTCTCCTAGTCTTCCTTCCAACTCTTTTATCGAGTATGCACTCCATCTGAGGCTTTTGTGCAACTGGAAACTGCTTCTGCCACTGGACCACTGGTTCCTCAGTTCCAGTGCCTGCTTCTTCAGCCCTGTAGGGGTATAAATCCGAAATGTTGAAAATCAGAGATATCCCGATGCCCTCTGGCAACTCAATCTTATATGCATTCTCCCCGAACTTCTTCAGGACTCTACATGGCCCAATTTTCTTCATCTTGAGCTTGTTGTATGTTCCCCTTGGGAACCTTTCTTTTCTCAAGTGTGCTAGAACTATGTCCCCAACTTCAAACTGAAGCTGCCTCTTTCTCTCATCGGCTCTATGCTTATATTCCTGATTTGATTTTTGTAATCGCTGCTTCACCTGTGCGTGAAGCTCTTGCGTCGCTTCAGCAAATTCTTCAGCTCTCGCACTGCTTGTCTCAGCCTGTTCTGACTCCCTGAGCTCATAAACTCCTCTCGGCTGTGTCCCATACAAAATTTGGAACGGGCTCTTACCTGTACTCTGATTCACAGAATCGTTATACGCAAGCTCTGCCTGTGGTAGGACCTGATCCCAACTGCTGTGATGCTCTGTCACCAGGCTTCTTATCAAATCTCTGAGGCTTCTGTTAACCACTTCGGTCTGTCCATCTGTCTGCGGATGATATGCTGAGATGAACGCCAAGTCAGTCCCCATCTTTCTCCATAGCGTCCTCCAAAAATGACCGATGAACTTCGTGTCCCGATCCGAGACTATGCTCCTAGGAAATCCATGCAATCGCACAATCTCTTTGAAAAATAAGTTCGCGATGTGTGTCACATCGCTTGTCTTATGGCACGGTATGAAATGTGCCATTTTCAAGAACCTGTCCACCACCACAAAAATGGAATCAACTCCACGCTGTGTTCTCGGCAATCCCAAAACAAAATCCATACTAATGGCTTCCCATGGCCTCTCGGGTATGGGCAGTGGCTGATAAAAAATAGTGTTATGTTTTCGGCCCTTCGCGTGTTGACATATCCTGCAACTGTCAACAAATCGCTTTACATCTGCTCTCATGCCTGGCCAAAAATAAGATTCGCTCAGCTTGGCCAATGTTTTGTCATGCCTGAAATGACCTGCTAGTCCACCGCTGTGCTTTTCTCATACCAAATTCTCTCTCATAGAGCAATCTGGAATGCACAGTTGATTGCCCTTGAATAGCAATCCATCCTGTATCAAGAAATCTATCCACGGGCTCCTATCCCTGAGCACCGGATTCTCGGCTACTTCATAAGCTTCCCCGAAATCAACATCACTTGCATACATATCCTTCAGGTTTTCAAAACCCAAAGTCTTGACCCTGAATTCCTGCAGCAATAAACATTTTCGACTCAAGGCATCAGCTACCTTATTAGCAGTCCCTGAAATGTGCTTTATGACAAAGGTGAAATTCTGCATATATTCCACCCATTTCGCATGCTTCTGATTCAACTTCTCTTGCTGACTCACGAACTGTAACGCATGATTATCACTGTGCAACACAAATTCCTTGGGTATTAAATAATGCCTCCACTTCTTCAATGCTTGTATGATGGCATAGAATTCCTTATCGTATGTGGAGTACTTTATCTTCGCATCATCCAGCTTCTCACTGTAGTATGCCACAGGTCTGTCATCCTGACTCAAGACCCCTCYAACAGCATACCCGYTGGYGTCACACTTCACCTGGAACGTTTTCTGAAAGTCARGCARCACTAACACTRGYTKYTCGGTGATCTTTCGCTTCAACAAATTGAAGCTTCTTTCAGCCTCCGCTGTCCAATGGAAAACTTTATGCCGCTTCTTCACAGTGTCCATCATTGCAGCACTGATTCCACTAAAATTTCGAATGAATTTTCTGTAGAAGCTTGCCAATACATGGAAGCTCCTTACCTCAAAAACATTTCTCGACGATGGCCAATTCTTGATTACTTCAACCTTCTCAGGATCCATCTTCAATTCATTCGCCGATATTACAAACCCCAGATATATGAGTTATGTCTGCATAAATGAGCACTTCTTCAAATTAATCAGCAACTTCTCCTGCTGTAGCCTCCTCATTACGATGGCTAAATGTTTCAAGTGTTCAGCCTTGGTCTTGATGAAAATTAAAATATCATCCAGGTATACGACCACAAATTTGCCAATGAACTCCCACAGGACTTCATTCATTAGTCTCATAAAAGTGCTCGGTGCGTTTGTCAGCCCAAACGGCATGACCAACCATTCGTACAAACCCTCATTTGTCTTGAACGTTGTTTTCCACTCATCTCCCTCTCTCATCCGGATCTGATGATATCCGCTCTTGAGATCTATTTTTGAAAAATAATTCGCCCCGCTTAGGCAGTCCATCAAGTCGTCCATTCTCGGCAGTGGAAACCGGTACCTGATGGTAATCTTGTTTATCGCCCTGGAGTCTGTACACATCCTCCAGCCTCCATCCTTCTTCGGACTCAGCACTGTCGAAACAACACATGGACTAAGAATTTCCCTCACCAGTCCTTTGTTCTGCAGATCCTGTACCTGCCTTTTGACCTCCTCATTCTCTTGAGGTGTCAACCTGTATGCTGCCTTGTTTGGTAAACTTGCTCCGGGTATGAGGTCAATGTGGTGACTCACACTCCTCATCGGTGGCAATGAACGAGGTAGTTCATCCACGATGATATCAGCAAACTCTCCCAACAGTTGCTGAATCTCGTCCGGTAAGTCATCCACTCTCGTGCTTGTCAGGACAATTCTCGGTTTCCTGACAACAAAGAATTGTGGATCTTCATTCTTCTCCAGCTCTGTGAGAAGCTCTTTCCCACTCATGAGAAGTATTGCGCTGGTTACTTCCGGCTCCACCTTCTTATCTTTCCTCGGAAGCAATGTATGTGTTCTTCCATCCTTCTCCAAGGTATATGTGTTCATTCTCCCATCATGAACCACATTTCTGTCAAACTGCCATGGTCTTCCCAATAATACATGATAGACATCCATGGGAATGACATCACACAGAATTTCATCCCTATATTCACCCATTTTAAAATTGACCAAGCATTGCTTTGTAACACATACCTGGTGTCCTTTCTGCAGCCATGACACTTTGTATGGGCTTGGGTGTCTGTGCGTCTCCAGCACCAATTTCTCTACCATCTTGGTTGAAACGAGATTATCGGTGCTTCCACTGTCCACTATGACCTTGAATTTCTAGCCCTTGGTCTTGCAAGTCGTCCGGAACAGTCTGCATCTTTGCGCTGAGCTGTACACCTCTTTCTCAGGTTTCAAGAGAGCCTTGTGCACTGTCAGTGATTTCCCACTTCCAGTGTCTTCATCCTCCACATCATGCCTCTGCGCCTCAGCGACGTGAGCTTTTCCTCTATCCATTTTCCTGTCTGGATAGTCCACGGCTTTGTGGCCGTCTTTACCACATGTAAAACACGTGATAACTCCTCCTCGACCTCTGCCTCGACCTCGGGTACAAGGAAATATATTCGCGTCAGCATATCCTCCCTGCTAATCATCTTGCTGTCTCCTCTTCTCAGAATTTTGCTGCCTCGGCCGTGAGGTTCCACCTCTTTCAGCTTTTCCCTGAGGCCTCTTCCAATCCTCCCTGGGCTTCTGTGTTTTCTCTTGGGAAATTGTCTTGCCTCTAGGCTGGCTTCTGCCTCGCCCTCACTGTCCTTGCTTGCAGCTTAGCTTTTCTTCAGCTTTTAAAGCCATCTGGTATGCATCCTCAACTGTCCGGATGGTAACCATGCTCAATTCATTCTAAATGTCGTACCTCAGCCCATTCAGGTACCTCGCCACCTTTTCGTCATCACTCTCCCGATGACCAGCTCGGATGTTGAGCCTATAGAAATCTTCGGTGTATTCCTTCACCGTCATCAGTTTCCGTCTCAGGTTCTGCATGCGCCTGAACAGAGTGATCTGGTAATCCCTCGGAATGAATTTCGCCTTCATCTTAGAGATCATCCGATCCCAGATTTTTATCTTCTGTTTGCCTTTGCTGCGCCTGTCAGCCTGCACTTCATCCCACCATAGGGCTGCATGTCCCTTCAACTTGGTGACAGCGTGCCTCACCTTTTTGTCCTCTTCGATATCTTCATAATCGAAGTAGGTGTCGAGTGCTCGGATCCAATCCAACAAATCTTCTGCATCCAGGCTTCCCTCGTAAGCTGGAATGTCCATCCTCACCTTTGCGCTCATCCTGGCGATAACTTTGATTAATCGCTCATTGGCTGCATCTTCTGCTACAACTCCACCTTGTGGTACAACATTAGCTTCACCTTCGGAGTCACTCAGATCTCCTGTATTTGCTGTGCGCCTCTGCGTTGCTTCCATATCTTCCATTCTAGCACGAATATTTCGTATTTCACTCTCCATTTCTATATTATGTCCATGACTACTTCTTTCCCTGGACAATTCCCTCTCCCCCTCTGGATCGGGTGATTGCCTACCTCTTCTTCAGGCATCCCTGTCTTCACGATCAAGTGACTGCCTCTCCCTCCTAGGCGGCATGGTGGATTTCTTCTCTTTACTACCAAAGCAAAGAGAAGCCCTTTTCCAGCTCTGATACCACTCTAACGCAACCTGACCTCAACGAGCAAGTCACTCCCACCAGGATCTCCTTCAACCACGGGCCCGAAGAGTCATAGACTCTTCCGACTCCCCTCGGGAGTTACCCACATGTATCCTCCTTCGGTGATTCCCCCTCCTTCGGAAATCGGGATATAGCGACTCGAGAATTCGCGGTTCACGCGAACACAATCCACCTACAGCTCCAAACCCTGAACCCCGAGAGTCAACAGTCAACGCTTTCGCTCATCGGGGATCCCCCCATCGGGAAATCGGGAATGGCAATGTTATGTTTCACTGCCCCTTTCAACCCCCGAACTCCGAATTCTGAATTGACGCCACCTGTCTTCCACTAGTACCTGGGGTCCCATGCTGCCACGTCGCTCCTCCACTCATGTGATCGGGGATCGCGGGATCGCAATTTCAACTGTCGCAAATCCTTTGCATCTGAAAACCCCGAACGTCGAAACCCCGATTCGCCAGATTTGTGCCACCTATCCTTGTTAAAATCAACGGTCCCTATTGACTCGGGAAATCGCTATTCGCGATTCCACGAGGTGTAAAACTCTTACCTCGCCAAACCCCGAAGCCCGATGGACTTTTATCCTCCTCGCATGTTCTTACGGGTTATCTCCCTCGCAACTCTTCCACGATCCAACGATCCTCGGGACTTCGCGATTTCTTTCGGCAATTCCTGGCCGATGATTCCCCGCCTTGAAAACCTGCTTTGCTCCGAAGCTTCTGTTGGTTCAAATCTCACCCAGGTTTGTTCCCACGGTATGTACGAGGAACTATCCCTCCTGATCTTATTTCCTCTTCTTCTTTTAGGGGTTCTATGCATACCCTGATGCACGGCCTCAACAACTCTCCAAGTGTTGATCACCTTGGAGTTCTATGCGCTCCCAGCCATAGGAATCCCTGTCTTCTTTCGCTCAAGCTAGCGACTGAGAGCTTCAAGTTCGACCTGCACTTCCCCTGCATGATTCGAACAACCCAATTCACTCTGGGCAAAGGAGAACAAGAGTTCAACTGCTTAGCCTCCTCAACGCACTCTATGCGGAGGGATTCAACTGCACTCTATGCAGGAATCTCCTGGCTCAAACAGAGAAACAATTGAAACTTATTCACTCAGGCATTCAGAATTCAATTCTTCCATAAAATCACATACACAGCATATGAAAGAAGTGCGTAACAAGAAGAAAATATGCAAAGGCATAATATCAACAACACACAGAGAATAATCACAGCCATGAAATTGAATTAAAGCTTTCCTATTAATTCAATAACTGTACATGGGGATTCTTCACAAGTTCTCTGCTCTGCTCTCCCTGTTCTCAGTGCTTCAATAATCTGAATAATGATAATACAATGTTACAAAGGAGGGTGCCTATATTCTGTTTTCCCTCTCGAAAGTAAAACGGTCTAATCTATAGTTAATTCCTATCTAACAACATTAAAACTATTAAATGCCTTCCTATCTACATTACAATACAAGTGCGCTTCTTATGAATGCTTTCATTCAAATGGCGGTGCAACAATCTTCAAAGCAATTCAAAATGTATGTGCTGGCGCTGTCCAGCTGTATGTTCTTTACTCTACGCGCTGGCTTGCTTGATGAAGTGTGGATGCTCCTGCATCATCCAGAATATTCTATTCTAGTCAAATGTTTATCCATGGAGTTTAATACCTCCCACGGATACCAAAATATCAACAATTGGCACCAAATTCCACACCCAGAACAACCTACCAGAGTTGGATGGAGAAGGTTCTATTTGGCTGCAACCACAAGCTATCTTGGAATAGCGAGAGTGTCGTCTCTGTCAGCGCACCATCAAGGAATTTTTGGTTCACTGGAAGGATACTTGACCAAAATATGCCACTTGGGAATTGACAACCATTCCGCAGTAGTTTCCTCATCTTAAGACTTGAGGAAAAGGCTCTTTTTCGAGGGGGAGGGCATGTTAGGGACCTAACCCCTCACGTAGATGGAATACTATATTTTCCATGTAATAAAGGATGACATTAGTTAATAAGGCCTAAATATATTTTCCATTTAATAAGGCCGACATTAGTAAGGCCTATTTAATAATTGTGAACAAGTCAATTTAAGAAGACCTAATAGAAGCTTCTGCTTCTAGAAAGATCTTCCCCTAGAATGTTCTTAAGAAGATAGAATTAGTATAAATAAGAGTAGGGGGCATGAGAAAGATTTTCTTGAGAATTATTATAATAAAGTTCTTCTTTGTTGGAGGTTTCCCTCTCGAAGAGGCAAGTGAACATTGCTTTGTTTGAATAAATGTATTATTTTTGGTATTTCTCTTCTCAATATTTTTATGTTTCATTGATATCCAGTGAATATTCATGTGTCTACATATTATATTACATCAGGTACTTTACAAGGACCTTGAGACTCATACCTAGATCTCAAAACTTCATAATATCACTAATATCCCCATTTAGAGAACAAGGATATGTTTGTAACATCATGTCTAGTGTATTGAGGTGTCATTATTGAACCTAGATGCTTACAATATTTCTTTAGGGTATAAGGACTAGGTTTCCTCCCTCAAAAATGTCTAGGGACTTCCAACTAACTATCATCCAAAATCTCTTAATAGCACTTGTATTTCCACTAGGAAGCAAGGATAACCTTTTGAGGTGTTTTTCATAGCCATGGATTCCTATATTCTTGCTTTATGGTCCAATCCCCATGCTTGTACCTGGGTGAATTCATGAATAATTTTTTAGTGAAATGTGGTAAAAAAAATTTGACATTTTACATATTTTCAATTAAATTCTTTTCCTTGCAAATTTCCAGAAAAGTTAACAAGTGGAATTTGTTCCCAACACTTAATTTAGTGTTCAATATATATTTTTCGAAAAAAAATTATATGAGCACAATCTACATAGAATGTAGTAGTGTTTATACACCTTTGTGCTCCTCACAAATTATTTTCTCTTATTTATGTAAAATGAAAAACCAAAAATACCCTTTTGAAGAGGAAACATTCATAAAGTACACATATTTTAAAAATATTTTTGGTTCTATATTTTTAAAATACTTATATTTCTCTAGGGCCTTCACTACAAGAAAAAAAAGTTTGTATAAGTTTTAGAAAAAATTAAACTAAAAATATAATATGAAATCCAAAATGAGAAAATTATATGTCAATAGATAGATTATTTAATGATGAATCTATGAGCATGGAGTCCACGACCTTCCATGGATGAAATGAAGGGATTTCACCTCATCGAAGTTGCAACTCCATAAAAACCTACAAAAACAAGGAAGGATGCTTGACGTTCAAACCCTCGATTGAGGGTTTTAAAATACCTTGAATAAGGGATTTAAAATCCCTCGATCGAGGTATATCAGAATCCTCGATCAAGGTAGTTTTGACATAAATAGTTTATTTTTTGTTTAAAACTCTCAACCGAGGTTTGAAACCTCAATCCAAGGCCCAAAGTATTGATAAAGTAAAACCTTGATCTAGAATCTACATAGGCTATTTTCATGTATCTATCATGCCAAAAAGTGTGACTAATATTCATGGATTCACCCACCCCCGACCATGTTGAAGGCTTTGATACTGATACCTAGTCTTGAAAATATCTTAAAGGTGCCCATATCCCCACTTGGAAGACAACGATACCCTTTAGAGGACCTATGTGGTAGTTTTAGCCATCATTATTAGCCCTAGATGTCTAGATGTTTTCTTTATATTCTATGTCTTGGCTTTCCTCCCCCAACCATGTCTAGGGCCCTGAGACCCTCGTCTAGTATTGAAAATATGCCATTGTCATCAACACCCCCACTTAAAAGACAAGGATACCCCCATGAGGTCATTTGTGGTGGTTCAAGGTGATTTTCTTGTCCCTCAATGCCTAGAAACTTCCTTTAGATCCTAAACCCCAAGTTTCATACCCTGATGTCGAGGCCTCAACATCCCAAGTTAATTGAATTAGGGACCCACTTTCAAATTTTTTAAGTTAAATATTTTTCATCTAGGTCCTGCTTCCATACTCTTGATTTTTTTTTTAAATTTATTGATGATTTTGCACCACTAATTAGGAGAAACATTCACTGAGTCACACACATTTGATTTTATGGATTTAATACATGTGTTAAAATCCTATCTCAATTACATTATTAGATTTTTATTTTCCTCATACTTTTTGAGATTACAATTCTAGTTTATCAACTTTGATCCATGTAAGAATATGTGTAGCATTATCTAATCTTATTGAAGTTGTCTTACATCTCTGACTGACTCAAAATTGTGTTTCAAGAAGAATAGACAAGTTCACCATGGGTTTGGTATTAAGTGTCTCGGATATCAACTTACCATTTTCACAGATTAAAATTTCTCATATGATGAAGGATCAATTCAATGTCGGTTAAAGTCTTAAAAAACTATATAACAAAGATGTAAGTCGAGCTAATACAATTTAATTTAAGCAAAATAGTGTTTTAAACAAAGCTTAAATTTGTATTAAAATGCTTTTGTGTATTTTAAACCCCAATTAATATGACAATTGAACCCCAGATAGGCTGCTTGCAAGTTTTCATGGATTACAACTCAACTAAACTCTCAAATTCCAATTCTAATACCCATAGTCATTAAAATGCATAGTTGTCCTTTCTCACTAACGAGGCATGTTGTACTTTATCAATTAAGAACACCTTAAAGTTTACATTGAAACTAGGATTGAAACCACGAGTTAAAAAGTTTTCCTCATTCTCTTCACATTGCAAAAGTTAATTTTCTCAATCAAAGTTCATACGACGAATTTATCATCTTTTTTGTTTTTTTGGATGTGTCATCATTGTGTCGACCATAAATTTTCTTATTTGAACTCTTCTCACTCATATTTTTATCAATATACAACCTTTACATTCAATACAAACATTATTAAATATATTTTATAAATAAATCACATAATTTTCAGCAAAAAAAAATCGTTGTAACCGGTGCACTTTTTATATACAAAGCGTCGATGCGTTTATTACATAAAATGCACCGATGCGTTCCATACAACAACAACACACCGAACAATTTAATTTCTTTTTAAAAATATTGTGAAATACAACTGTGCGATATATATAGAAGACACCACAGTGACTACAATAGAAAACAAAAACACAACAAAGAAAATTAAACATTCATAAAAAAAAAACAATAGAAAAATTACACACCGATGAGAAGAAAAATTTAAAAAAATTAAAAAAATCATGTAACAACATTTTCTGTGTTGATTAAATGAGAACATCGACGATATTTTTTTTTATGCACCATATTTTTTAATTTTTTTTAAATATGGCTTAATCGGTGCATTCCTTATACAAAAACGCACTGGTGTGTTTCTGTCGAAAAGGCACATCGGAAAAGTGGAAAACATTTTTAAAAAAAGCATCAAATTGGAAACCATTTAAAAAAATAAAAAATAAAAAAAGGTAGAGGGCCGACTGCGTTTGGTATGCGATGCAATAAGTGGTCCCTTTGCATCACATGCCAAACAGTTATATATATAAAAACAAACCCATTAGAACTAAAATACCTAAAGTGAAAAGCCTTAATTCTAAAGTGATAAAGGGATTTAAACCCTAGGGTGAAATTTTTCATTCACATAAGCAAAAAAGAACAAGGGTTTAAGGTAGTATGAATTTTTATATTTTTTCTATTTTCTGAATGTAGGGTTTTGAGTGAATCACCATACCCTTTAAATCCTAATTTTTTGAATATTTATGTTGTTCCAAAGTATTCTTCTTCTCCACGGTGCTCCCCGGTATGTCTCTCTTCCAAATATGTTTCTTGTAAATTTTGGCAAAATAATGAAAATATCGAATACCTTCTTAATATTTAAAAAACTTTATGAAAATGGTTTAGAGAGAATCGCCATACCCTTCAAATTATCATATTTTGAATAATACAGTGGTCCCAAAGTATTATACTCCTCCATAATGTTCCTCTGTATGTCTCTCTTGCAAGTCTCTCCCCTACAAAATTTTGCAAAATAATGAAATAGTGAATAGATTTTTAGTATTTAAATGACTTTATGAAATTCGATTCCCGTTCTTTTTTTAATTGTTTAAAAACAATCATTTTTTTTTAAATTTTTTTCGGCACGGCGATGCGTTTATGTAAGACGCACATGTGTGACCATTTTACATTATGCACCAGTGCGTCCATATTATTGGACGCACCAGAGACATGTAATTGTTTTTTATTAACAAAATCTAGAAACACGATGTGGTTGATTTTTCAATGCATCAATGCTTATTGTTAATATGTGCACATGTGTGTTTGCGTTTTATAAGCGCATCAATATGCATTTAAAATTATTTGAAATTTTGTTTGCATATAAAATAATATATTCATCTCAAATGATCTTTTATGATGAATTCACGTAACTTGCAATACTTCAGTATACATTTTACGTTTTATGTCGCCTTATTCTTAAAAAATGGTTTCAAAACTATATTCAAACTCAGATTGTGGTATGGTCCTCGAAATTTATTTTAGATATGTACATGAAAATTTATTGTTAATTTTAATGAAATGCAGGGAGAAAATCTTATTATATGATCAAATGGCCAATTCTTCAAATTCCATCCCATTCCATATTGTTCTAATTCCATCACAGAGTTCTCCCTTTCCATCCCCAGTAAGTTTAACTTATTTTATTTATGTTTTGATTATCTCATTGAATTTTTATTTATCCATGTCAATTTGAAAAAAAAATGTATCCAAATTTGCAGGATCTTGATTCAGAATCGAGGTTGGATGCACAAAGTATTCCAATATCGTTTCAAAAATGTCAGAAGTTCTTATCAGGAGCAACATACCACAAGTTGTTGGTAGATGAAAATGGACAACCACTTTACCCTGCCAATTGTGACATTCCATCTTCCAACTGCAATCCTTGGTTGGTGATGGTAATAATTGTTTGGTATAATGTAATTTGAACAAACAAATTATTGCATTGTGCTTACTAATATCATCGATGTACTAATGTTCAATATTTTTGAAATTAAGATTCTTTTGATGATGAGTGATCTACCTACCATCTTCCATTGCACCCCACAACAATGTCAACCTGAGAGAAGGATGGAATGAGAGCACAACTCAAAGAGGAATCTTACCAAGAATGGTTGAATCAACCACCTATTCAATTCCCACTACATCCAGATTCACCAATTAGGAATGACTACAACAATACTAGTAGTTCTTTAGAAGTTGCCAATGGAGACAATAAAAAAGAGGTTGGTATGGGTGATTACTTACATGATAGGAATGCCATGGAGACAATGTTGTTAGATTCATTCCAGAACGATGAGCTATAGGATGATGCTCATATCAATGATACCATTTTTGAAATGCTAAAATATGCTTCCACCACCCATCTCTTTGGACCTAGTGCCTAGTCAAAGTCTACCCATCTTGAGACAACAATGTTACTTTACAACACGCAAGCAAAGTTTGGCATGTCAAACACATGTTTCTCGGAAAAATTGAGTTAATTGACCAACAAGTTCCCTATATTAATTTTATGAAATCTTGTCACAATACAATCAACATTAGAAACTGTTTCTTTTATAAATCTTAAATGACGTTGTACATTAATTCTATTGCCCACTAATTGTAGGATAATCAAAGATAAGGTTCTTCCCAGTGATAATGTTTTTCCTGGTAGTTGCGAAGAGGAAAAGAAGTTGTTGAAAATGTTGGGTGTTGATTATATATCATATCATGCATGTTTGAATGATTGTATATAATATAGAGGAGAATATGCAGACAAAGATATATGTCTGAAATGTGGGCATGATAGGTACCATAAATCAAATAAAAATGGTAAATCGCATGGTCCTCCTCATAATATATTGAGGCACATGCCTATAATCTCAAGGATTCAACGACTCTTTTGTTCCAAAGAATTAGCTATGTTGTGTGGATGACATGTCTCACATAGAAGTGAAGCGGAAGTTTTACGAATCCCAACAGATTCAATATCCATGAAGCATATAGATAATACATGGCAAAATATATTCAAGGATGAAGTACGAAGTCTACGACTCAACATATCAACGGATGGCATGAACCCATATTCCCTCCAAAAAACCAACTATTTTGTTTGGCCTGTAGTAGTGATCAATAACAATACCCCCCCATGGTTTTCCATGAAGAATGAACATCTTATGTTGTCTCTTATAGTCCCTGGTAGAAGACAAGTGAAAAATATGGATGTCTACCTACAACCATTGGTAGATGAATTGAAGGAATTATGGGGAGGGATACATAATTTTTAACTTCGTAATGCACATTTGAATTGTAAGTACATCTATATTATTTTCTATTTTAATGGTCAGGTTATTGAACACATATTGACACTGTGATTTGTTCATTTTTTTATAGGTGCATTTGTTCCCATATATGTAGGCATATGGACATCATTTTCGCATAGAAGATGCCAATGATGGACACATGACACAAGATTGTGGAGTGGAAGTCGAGTTCGACCAATCTAGTCGTGCTAGCCACCGCAATCAAAACACCATACATGGGAAGTTAGGTTACCTCATAAAGATAAAAGAGATCATCCGAGTGGACTTCTCTTCTTTCCAATGTGTTATTTTTAGGTGCAAGTGGTTGGACACCTTTGATCAGAATAATGTAAATAAAGATCGTGATAGTGGGATGATATGTATCAACTCTAAAAAGATGTGGGATGAAACTAAGGAGCCTTATGTTTTTCCAAAACAATGCAACCATGTGTTTTTTTACCCAGATGTGTTGGATAGGGATTGGTGGTTTGTATTAAGACACAAACCTAGATCAAAACACATTTTTGAGAACAACAATGTTATCATGCCAAGCGAGGAAGATAATGAGGGTGATGAAAACAAAGAGTGATATGTACATGCATTATTTCATCTTTAATACTGTTCTTGTATATTTTTGTTATATTCTTTATTTTTCTAATTATATTGTTTTTTATTCATCTTCTGAAAGAGGAAATGTTAAGTTAATTATAACAAATCTTTGAGCAATTTTAGTTGGTTAACAATAAGTTTGATTCATAATGTGTTTGTCTTTAAAATTATTTGTGATTGCATAGAACATTATTTATTTGTACATATTTATATGTCGTTGCATATAATTAAAAATGTTTCATCTTATTTAAGTATTTCCAATTGTGAAATCCTGAAAAATGTTAAATGTCGAATTGAACTTTTAATGGGATATGAAATTCTATGTTTTATGTTGATATAATTAGATGTAATGATATGGTAGATATGCATATTTAATAGTACAACATTTTTTAGAATACGTTAACATGATGATTCAAAAACCAAGTTTATGGTCATTTATTTTGTAGATTTAAAAGTAAGATTACCAAAAAATGTGGTTTATGATTAAAAAATTAAATTTATAACATGCTTTTGTGATAATTTGGTTTTTAACTAAAGTAGTGTTTGTTAGTTTACATAATTTTATCATTGTTTTTGAAAATATTTATAAAATTATGCCCCCAATGTTGAGTAAAACCACAATTAATGAAGAAATATTTTAAAATTTGATAACAATCAACTTATGAAATAATGACAAAAATAACAATAGGAAGATTTGCATCCATAAAATGTTAAAGCCAATAGAATGCTTATCATTGGAGATCATAACCTTTTTATAATAACAATTTTTAGTGTAGAATAGTCTATTAAAAAAGAGTAATTAGTACAATGGAAAATAATATTTATTCATATGTAATTTGTTTTTTGAAAAAAATTTTTAGTTAGAATTAATGTGTATAATGAACTATTTATGCAATTATAGTTTCAATTTTATAATTATAGTTTCAACCATATTGAACTTTGTAATTTATAAAAATAAACATGATGATGATATCCATCTTATAACAAACATAAACAACATCTAAAATATACATTTATATTTGCTAGTTAACATTATCTAATTATATATACCTCTATCACATATAAACATCATTAATTAGCTAGCACACATATCTAATAATTTAACAAGGCATCATCATTGTGATCACATCTAACAAAAGACAAGAATTTTCTAACATCATCATCACACACATATAACAAGCATCATTTAACATACAGATCTATCAAACACATTTAACATTAAACATATCTAAACATGACCTAAAATTGCACACATCAATATCAACATATTATAAATTAATTAAGTATATCATCATGATCAACAGAAAAAATGCATGTCTAATGAACAATGTTATAACATACAAATCTATCAAGCACATTTAACAAACATATCTAACATGACCTAACAATATACACATCAACATCAACATATAAATTAAGTACATCATCAACATGATCAATAGAAAAAAACCACCATATATATATCATGGACAAGTCAAATAACTGCTATAACATATCTGGTCCAGCCGGTGGGATAATTTGCATATCTACAATAGTAGTGAAGGTCTGGTCTGTAGTGGAAGATGATGGATGATAAATAGGTCATGCTTGCTCATCTAGGTGAGGTGAAAGAGGAGGATGAGGAATAGGTATGGCATGCTCATCTAGGTGAGGTGAAAGAGGATGAGCAATATGTGTTTCCTCCTCATGATGAGGTGAAAGAGGAGGATGAGGAATATGTGTTTCCTCCTCATGATATGGGTGAGGTGAAGGAGGATGATAAGGACGTGGATAAGGATGATCACGACTACCCTCATCAATCGATGGGGTACTAGACGAATGAGTCGTATTGGAAGAAGAGTTGTGCTTATCAACGAGATCCTTCCTCACTACTAGTAGTCTGGTAGCTCCGGTGATATGGCGCATAAGAGGTGTCAAATCACGCGGCATATCCCTCCAAAGCTCCAATAGCATAGGATCTTCTTTGATATCTCACATCAAGGTAGGGCAGACTCCCACCTCAGTCAAAAGTGCAGAGTGTCGGTCGCCCAACTCCAACCTGAATCTGGTATCGAGCCTTGTCATTGGGTATTTGCAGCCGAGGACCCTGACCTACTGTGACCTCAGGCATCATCTCCTCATTGTCATCTACTAGGGGAGGAGGAACGTCCCCAATGAAAGTGCCAATATCTACAATATATATAGTACAGAACAATAATTACATAGTTAATTCATTAAACAATTTAATAAAACAAGTTAAAGAATGTGTTAGGATTAATTTTATTCTAATTAAGTAAGACAATGAAATGAAACTATATTAATTTAAACAAAACACTAATATTACCTCTATCATCTGGGGGCTCATATGCTGTGAAGAGGATGTTCAGACATCCTCACCAATCCAAACCCACATAAGGACATGACACCATGACGAACATGTGATTCACTACACTTCTTAGTATCCCTAGTACGTCTGGTGCAATCCTAGCCGAAAAGTCTGCCTAGCCCCTCATGAGCATCATCTCCCCCCACATGTGCATCCACACATGAGTCCTCCGCCTAGGAGGCCCATGAAAAAATTCGGCCTCGTCTATGGAAACCTCTCAAAAAATAACTAAAACAACTCTGAGGCAAATGGGATGTTTGATCTCCCGCGTATCATAGCCCGAAATTTGTCGAGCGCTATACAAAACTGCCATAAAAAAATGGCAAACCATCTTATACACTGTGTCCAATGTACCAATGAATAAACATAATACAAAATAGGGTAGCTAATGCGTTGCCCATCACTGGTAAAATGGGCTATGGTATTCACTAAGAGTGAGAGGCACCTAACCTCCTCTTCACCGAAAGAGGCGATTTTCAACTGTCCACTAGACACCTAAAAATCAGCTGGGGATAGTACCTCAACCCCAATATATCGCTAAGAGTACATGAGATGAATCTTAGTAGAAACACCTACTGGGACATATGGGAATTGCAGAAAATCCTCCCCTCTCATAGATAGCCCAATGATAAAGTAAAAATCCTCCTCAGTGGAGTGGTACCATTGATCCAAATCCACATGGAAAGCCTGTCGATGGACATCCCATCGACGGATCAGATGCACCAACAACCCAGAGTGCCTCTTAAGGGATGTAGCCTCCTCATAGTACTTAAGGAGTCCTACATCTCTCAAGAGAGAATGAGTCGCTGGAGTAATAGGGAGAGGGTACATATCTAACTCCCTCTCCCTCACTTCCCATTCCTGTACAACATTGTACAGGTCCACCCTCTCCTCCTTCTGTTGTTTCTTCTCTCTCTGCTCATGTCTCTGCATGATTAACATATGAAATACATCAGCCTCACTCATACATAAAAAAAAAATAAAAAATACATTGAATGGTAAATTTATTTATAAATACAAAAAAACAACTTCCTTCAAAAAACAAGATAATTTCATTAACGGTGCGCCAAAAAAACAATCATGCATTGTACGTGATGCGCCCATATATATTGTGAGCACCGTGACTAGTGCATCAGTGTACACTAACGCATTGAACACAAATTTTCTACTATTTTATGTGGTGTGTTGGAAAAAGGTACCACATCGGGCACTACACTATAAACAATACGCCCCAGTGCATTACGTTTATCATACACATCACTTAAACCAAAAAATAAATTAAAATTTTAAAGAAGGTAAACAACTATTTAAAATTAACAAAAAAACATGGTGCATATATGTTCCCTACACACATCGGTGCATGTAACTAACATAGTCGCACCATCACATAAACTTTAACAATTTTTTGAGTATGGAACTTTATAACGGTGCGTTATGTTTGTTCTTATCACACCACACATGGTGCCACCAAAAATATTACTAGGTGCACTGCAACACAATGTTACATTTCTCAGCGTTGCGTTTGAAAAACATGAATGACCCAGTGTGCACGTTTACCAACAAGTTGCATAAAATATATATGATAAGGGTGGTGCGCTATGTACTTTAACACCCTAGTGTGTTAGTTGTACTTTGATGTGCCACCCCACCAATTAAATGATTTTCTTCGATGTGTCGTTAAACAGACACGCTAGTGCATTTAAGTTTACCAACGCACCGCCAAGAAATGTAACAAGGTACGCGGTGCATCCTATAAATTTACAGGTTTCACCATAAGCGGTGCAAGACGAAAGCCTTGAACGCACCGCACAATTTTTTTGGTTTTTTTTTTTAACATTTAAAATTTCATGACATGGTGTGGTATAATAATAGACACACCAGTGCACTTGGGTTTACAGAGAACACCACCTAAATTTGGAAATTAATCCTAACATAGTGCTCCATATTGTAGCACTGGTGCACATGATACAATGGAGGGCACCTGTAGTGTCCCCAAGGCCGAGCCCTGTTACAGATCATGATATATGCAATGAATTGTAAATGTGTTTTATAGGCTGGTGAGCCAAGTTGTGTATAATCTGGAAGGCTTATGTGTTTGTTAGGCCAGGGAGCCTGAGTGTTGAAGGCCAGGAGCCTGCTGATGTACTTGTATGTATGCAGATCAATTAATAAAATATAAACACCGCCAGTGCAGACCGACCACAATGAATGAGTGATGGGGGACTAAGCGTCCACAGAGTGGGCAAGGAATTAGGGGCTAGAAGGTGGGAAAGGGGCTGAGTGTTGAGCCTAGGGGCTAAGCCTAGGGGGCTTAGGCCTGAAATAATATTTTAATATTATTTCAAAAAGAGACATGTTCACTTCTGTTTATCCTAAGTTCATGGAAAGGGAAGGAACGTGCAAAAAGGATGCACGCTGTGGTACGCATGCAGTTCCCAGGGTGACAAGTGTCAACCCTGGTGCATGCAAATATAATCGCCAAGACGAACCTTGGGGGGGGATGTTCTCTCCATTCTCGAACCTGAACCTCTGAGCGTGGAACCGGTACGCCATCTGCTAGATTACCCTAGTTTATCGCTAAAATCCGAAAAGCCTGTGTTTGTCCTAAAGAAACCGTGTACACCTTGTCCAGAGCTGTGAGTCTGTGTCTGTTCTTAGCAAACCCGAGAGCGCATTTCCTGCACCGAAAACTTGTGTTGAACTCGAGTGAAAGAATCCCTGGTTTTTCGAGAAAAGCTGAGCTAGCCTGTGCATGGAGCGCTGTTCCGAAAACATCACCGTGAGATCATTCTGGGATTTCTGAACCGGTTTGGGGAAGCCTTTGTCTGTGTTCCCTGTGGGTTGTTGTGACCACACAGTATTGGACTGCGTGAGGCTTGTTGTTCTATGAGCGACTCCTCCAGGTGAGAGAGTGCGCAGAGGGAGAAGAGAACTCCTGGAAGGAACCCTGTAGCTTCCATAGAGCCCAGAGACTTCCGGTCCGGTCTATTCTTGTAACCCAAGGTAAGGGAGACGGGCAGCCAAAGGACTTTCTAGGTGATAAAGAAGGTGCACTCTCCTGGGGTGGAACATGCATGTGGGGAATGAGGGTCTGTGGGAAGTGAGCATGGGAGATTCCTGGGAGAGCTTTCTTCCTGGTGGTTGTGTATGTGTTATCTTCCCTGTAGCCTCAGCCTAGCCTAGGATTCCTTGCCTTGGGGTGGAGCTCGGTCCCAGATCGGGGGTGACCCACTGTTGAGATGATGAATAGTGTGGTCTAAGGCTGGGAGGTTCATGGAAGGCATGCACTTGGTTGGTGATTTCTACAGCTGCTAAAAGATAAGTATTCTGAATTATGTTTATCACATTTGGCATGACTGAGCTGTTTATGTATCGTGTTTTTTGCTGTGTAAACGAATTAATGTTGAATGCTATGGCTTGTTTAATTGTAGCAACAACTTATATATTTTACTCTGAGATTTAAGTGTGTTTAATTATTAAATGCATGTGCTTATAATTCAAGTATGAATTATGTAAACATTCATGTATAGAATGGTAACTGAGAGGTTTGGAAACCTCGGTAGTGAAAAGGGTACACTACAAAGTGGTATCAGAGCCAAGGTTTTGACATTGAGCCTAGATGGGCTAGTGGAGTGGTCTTTGGACCAAAAATGTGAAGAGAAATTGGGCCTGGAATGGCCAATTTCGGACGTTGGTTTTGTTCCAGTGTGTCAAGTAGTTGCTTGACCGCGCTTACAAGCTCAGGAGGTATAGCGGTGCTATGAACTCGTAGCTGGTGTGGTCTATGACCATAGGGAGACAGGTCTCTACACCAATGGTGTTAGAATCGTAGGATCTGTTCGGGAGGGAAGGCGAACCCTTGTAACCGTTAGATCTCGAGAATGTGCACAAGGTTTAAAGCCTTTGGATACTACACAGGAGTTTAAACTCGGGAGAATCGTGAGTCGTAAGATCACTGTGGGATTACCCGTCAACCGTCTGAGTTGACAGAAGTTGCACAGGGTTTAAGTCCTCATGGGTAGAGGAGAAGTCCTGGAGAGGCATCGGGATATTGGAATCATCATGATTTTAGAAGTCAAGAGAAATGAGACCTTGTGAGTCTCGAAACACCAAAGAAATAATAGCCATGAATCTCGGCTGGACACGCGTCAGAAGATCCGAGAGGAGCCAGGGTTTGACATGTCATGGACTCCGGAGACATAGAAATTGTCGCATCAGGAATCGCGATATCGTGATGTTCGAAAGGGCAATGAGGGGACAGTGACGTGGTAGAGTCAATTCCCACGAGCATCGGAGATCGACGTATCGGAGTTCTCAAGTACACAGAACTCTTGTCACTCGAAATCGCGATTCACAATTTACTAACAAGATCGGGATCGTTCATTTAGAGGATGCGTGGCATGAGATTGGTGCCATCAGGGAAAGTCCCGGTAGAAGAGTCATTCATCGGAAAATCAGAATTCGGAGAATCGGGAATCGCGGGGACATGAAGTCTATGCATGGTGAAACTCCAAACCCCAAAACCCCAACGAGAGCTTTGAGTACGGTCACGGGGTAGAGGTCACACGGACTTGGCTTAACCGTGAAGGGTTAAAGAAAAAGGCGCGTCGGCATATCGGGAATCGGGATATCGGAGATCCTGGAAGAAAAGGTTTTGTGCATTGGAAAATCGCGATACACGATTTCCCGATAAGGCCTAGGAGCATGGGGCCACACCGACTGTCAGGAGGATAGGTGGAAGATTTTTAGCGACAGATGAAAGGACCATTGAAAGGTCAACGACTGGGACCCATCAAAGGATCAGGAATCGGAGAATCGCGAGTCAAAAGGGTGCATGCACATTGACGTCGCAAATCCCAAAACCCCGATGGACAGCTAGATGGCTGCGGTCATATGGTATGTGGTCACATGGACCTCGGCATAGCCAAGGGGGATAAGGTCAAAGATCATCGAGAAATTGGGGATTCTGTTTTCAAGAGTTTTGGCACATTTCGATTCGCAAAACCCCAAACCCCGATAAGGGAAAAGGCTGGGGTCACGACCCAGTGGTCACATGGTGAAGAGCCCATAGAAGGGGCTAACGCGTAAAGGAATGCATCGGGAGTCGGAGGATCGGGAGTTCTGAGTACGTGTGTAGCTCGAAAACACAAACCCCGAAACCTTGATAGGAGGATTGATCACGGTCATGGGCAGTGGTCATATGGTGGGAGCTTAGCAAGAGGGCTAGCACGGAAGGTAGCGCATTGGGAAATCAGAAATCTGGGATTCAACCACCAGAACATTGTCGGTTTCAAAACCCCGATAGAAGGAAGGGAGACCTCAAAGAGTTTCCTGTGGGAGGAAAATTTCCCGATAGGGAAATAGGAGAATTTCAAGAAACCCGAAAAACACAGAGCCAGACAAAGCTCATAAAACTTGTGAAGTTGAAATGTCTTTCGTTCTTATTCATATTAATTATAAATATTGTGGATTATTCATGAAGTTTAATGGCCTGACAATTTTGAATTGGATTGCACAGTGTGTGTTCAAAATACAACAGAGGCCACAACTCCAGTTAATCAACACTGAGTATGGAGTGGGGAAGAGTGCAAATTACCCCTGAAATAGAAGATGAACAGAAAGGAAAGGATATTAACCTAGGAGTCGAAGGATCGAACTCTAATGGGCATGGAAAGGAGATGGATAAGGAAGGACATATAATGAAAATCCTTGAAGGATTGCAAAGAGAGGCCAAGGAGCGTCGAGATGATAGCCGAAAGCTTATGAAAGTCAAGGATCGGCAAGGGAAATTAAACTTAAAATTCTTGCAAAGTCTAGAAATAATAGAGAAGAAACTTGAGAAGGGAAGAGACTCAGGTACGACAGAGAGTCACAGAACTCATGGGAGAAGAAGTAGGTCAAGGAGTGGTAGTCGACATCTTAGTCTCTCCCAAAGATGTGCTGACAGTAAGACACACAGTAGTTCAAGCCCATCACCTACCAGAAAATATCGAAAATCTGGAAGGGAGGAATTGAAAGGAGAGATGAACAAGATTAAGTCTCCAACATTTGATGGAGAACATAAGAAGGAGGAAGATGTCGAGACCTAGTTGCTTGGCATGAAGAAATAATTCCAACTGCAGAATTATTCTGCCCGTGCAGAAGGTAGAATTGCAATGTACCAGCTGAAAGGAAAAGCTTCAATGTGGTGGGATCAATTTGTGTAGGTGCAGCACATCAGAGAGAAAGAGGTCACGTGGAAGGAGTTTAAGAGGTATTTCGAGAAGAAATACCTGACTAAAAGATACTATGACAGAAAGATGAAGGAGTTCTTTGAACTCAAGTTGGGTAGTATGACCATTGATGAGTACGAAAGAAGTTTTCTGTAACTGCTGAAGTATGTTCCATTCATCAAAGACAAGGCTATCAAAATTCAGAGGTATTTGAGTGGACTGCCACCTTCCATGGGTGACAAGATTCAATACGATGATCCTAAGACCATGGAAGAAACCATAAGAAGAGTGAAATGCCTATACAAACAACAGAGAGAAAAGCCTACCTTTCGGAAGGCTTGGGATGACCAGAAGAGGTTTAAGAAAGAATAGAGGCAGAAGGGAAGCAAGCCTTCCTTTTTCAGAAA
>JZKD02S2359995.1:12628-30725 GCA_000966675.3 Picea glauca
TGTGAAAAATCCTCTAGTTTTTCAATTTCTGGGTTCAATTTTTGTTTTTTGCACTTGCTCAGAGTCTCATACTCTCATTTCATCTTGTATTGGCCTTCAACACCCTGCTTTATAAGGATTGATCCTCTTTTGTTTGGAAATTTGAATTTTTCTTTCCTTTCCTTGAAGTCGCTCTTTGTCTTTGCTGACCTAGAGTTAAATTGCTATTTTCTTCTCGTTTATATGACTGAGTGAAAGTTTTTGTGAGGAAATCCAAACGTCCATGAACCTTTCCATTTGATATTTGAGGTCTGTTTTCCAACATTTCTCTTTTGTTTGAGGTTTTTTGGTTCTTGTTTGCAAATTTGGTTATCTTTGTCCTTGTTGTTTATTCACAACGAGAGTGTGTTTTTTTGTTTGTGTAAGGTTTCTTCTGATTGTTTAATACTGAAGTTTGATTGACGTTAGAAGTTTTACATCTAATTATCATTCACATATAAGCAAAAGCACATATTTTAGTGATTGGTTTGGATATTAGAAAGTATTTCTGAAATTTCTAGCATTGCATTGGATTTGAGTGAGAAACAAATTGATTGACAACATTGCATATTAGTGTTTGATAGTGAAACCAACTTTTCTCCTTCCCTTAAATAGGCATTCATCGAAAGAAATGATTGCTTATAATATTTTATGAATTTTTGGGGAATTGAGTCATAACACCATCAGTTTCACTTTCATACACCTTTTGAGTAAAGAACAACTGTAAAATGAATGCTAATTAAAAATTATCTAAAACATTTTGTTCTTTCGATCTTCCACCAACATTAGACTGGGATTAGCACATTGGATTAGGGTGTTACTAAAACTCTCCAAAGTTTTCAAAACAAACATTATCATCCTACGATAGGGAGAGTCAAATCCAATTGTCGTATAGGCTTTTTGGGATCCCCCTCTCACACAGGGGTTACGCACGAGGTCACATTTAGGAGAATTATGGAGATTATCCCTCCGTGGTTGAATTGTTTGTAGTGGTCAAATAGTATATTTGGGGTCACTTAAGGGTATACGCACGATTATGTGTGGGATCCTCTCGAGTTGATTTTGGACTTGTTATCCTGCCCATACGTTTGGATTGGACTATCGACTATACCTGCCCAAGGGTTGACTACGAGTTGGTTTCCTTAGTTGCCATAATATTTAGGTACTTAAACTAAGGTGATGGTGAAGGGAAGTCTCACTGTACCTGGAACAGGCATTGGTGAAACTCACTCAGTCTCCTTGGAGGGTAAATCCACAATTATTGGGTGTAAGCTTGCACCAAGGTGAAAGTCCGTTAAGCAAGTCACCATTGTAACTATTCCACCATATCCTAGCCCCTTCTTGACTTGATCAGGCGATGTTGGATTTCATCACCAACTAGTACGATCATCGAGATAAATTTGTTTTCTTGGTTTTGATTCCTAGATTTTATTAGCATATGTTGTTTCTTTTTATTAGTTGGCCCTAGATTTTCAGCGTGTACTGTTATTCTCCAAAATTGAGCTTGTAGATGATAAAGGTCATCGTCGATCGTGTAGGATGCAAGGGCTTCCTCCGTAAGGCTACCAACCCTTACCTCCTAAACCTCCAGAAGGCAACTATCATGGAGAGGTAGAAAATCAATCTGATGCTGGGAGTGTTGTTTCTCCTATGTTAGACAATCAAGAAGGCGCTTTGGTTACGGTTGAGAATCCCACTCCTCACACTACATTTTTGTTGGAAACCCCTCTCGAACTAGTTTTGCTTCATTTAGACTCCCTTGGGAATATCATAGACGAAGAGGTCCCATAGTTACCTGCGAGAGATTTTACCAAAACATATATGGGGTCCATAGAACCAACCTTTGGTGATGAGTATAGGACTCTTGTTCATCCTACCACTACAGTAGATACAAATCCCACACCTACTCATTTTGTATGGAGGACTTCATTAGGACGCGATCTCTATGAGCATTTTGAATCCTTTCGACAACCCTTTAATCCTCATGACCCTCCTGTTAAAACTGGGCCATGTGGTCAAACTACGAATCACTCCATCAATCATGTCATTAACCCTACTATTACGTCAGCACAAGTCCATCCTAATGTTGGACTCATCACCTTAACTCCTTCCCAAGGAACTTCGATCCCTAACCCCACTTTTACAAACTTTCACTCTACAGGTCCACATGTCTCACACGATCCTGCTGGGACATCTTTGCACTAGAGAATGTAGACCCTTTCCATCCAAATACAATTGACTGGAGGGAAACCACCATCTAGTGGATCTATCCCTCCTAGAAGACCACCATCCTATGGCAGGCCTACCCCTCTTGGGGGACAACCCCCTTTTCATGTTCTTCCCAGAGGTCAACCTCCCTTTGCCAGTCATACCCTAATCGTTAATCCACTGTTGGAAGTGGGGAAACCTTTGTTTGCTGGAAACCCTTCACAATACTTGGGAGTATCTTCAGGAGGAACATTTACCCAATCCCATGTTGGGGGGCACTCATATCATAACCCACAAGGAGGAGTATCAAATCCTATTCCTTCTGGACCATCTTATGGACAACCTTATCCAGGCGACATCCCAAACACAACCTAGAGTCCTCAAGGACAACAACCTTATCCTTCCCAAGGGCCTAATGTTTATCCTCCCCCTAATGTGTATCTTCCTTTGGGATCTACTTCTTACCCTCCTCAAGGGAAACATTTTTATCCTCCTTATGGGAAAATGACTCACTCGACCTATAACGCTCAGAACCCATCGGGTTATGAAAATGTTTCTCAAGCATCATCGAATCCTACTTATCATGGTCAGAAACAACCATATGTAGGAGGACCTACTAGTTACAATTATCCACCTAACCTAGTTTATGGTTCTACTGATGTTCCTATGCCACACCAGTATCATCCACAAATTAACCAAAAATTACCTTTCCTCGTGACTCTAGATCTCCCAGACTTGTCTCGGTTAACCAATGTTCCTATTTTTCATTCACCGATTTGGCCAGTTATTCTAGCTAAACTTCCTTCTCATATTCCAAAATTTGATGGAAAATATGGAGAAGATCCAAAAAACCATGTGATGACTTCAATTTGTGGTGTTCATCAAACTCCCTCATCGATGATTCTATACGTTTGCATCTTTTCCAGTGAACACTTACGGGATCTGCAGCAAAGTGGTATATTGAACTACCACGTGCTTCCTTTCATCATTTCAACTCCCTTGCCATGTMTTTCCTCACRCACTTTCRACTACCTATTYGCTACAAGATGGGTACTGAAMTCTTGACCTTCCTTCATCAAACTGACTCTGTGCATATMTCTGACCATATTCATGAGTGGAGAYGACGATGAAGGATGATAAAAGTAATCATTCTTGACATATTATTGGTGGAGTGGTTTACTAAATCACTTTTACCCCYGATCGCTCGCGATTTMTCTATGGGTGGAACGGTCATGGAGGAAGAAACCATTTCTCGCGCTCAGTACTTATATTTGGTTTATTCACAATCTGGTACTTTGTATGATTTTCTTCCAAATGATTCTCGAGCTAATACCGATCCATGCAAACCGTCATCCTCATCTCATGCGGATGGTGTTATCGGTTCCGTCAAAACTCAATCTACTTCCCCCCAAACTCTCAATGATCTCTTCTACTTCCCCCCAAACTCAAATCTCTGAGGTGAATGCAGTTCAATCTTCCCCTTCACAACAATCCAGAGGTGAGAAGAAGGAAAAAAAGAAATAAAAAAATACCAATAAGAATGAACAACCAAAAAATCAATCTCAAACACCTGCTACCGAAAAGAAACAACAATGGAAACTCAAATTCTTGTGTATCATTTGTGGTGATGATCACTACACTCGAGACTGTCCACATCGTGATGAAGTGTCCAAACTTTTCCATGGAAATTCGGAACCCGTTGTGCTTACTCATCCGTTTCCACAGCAACAATCCATGGTTTCTCAAACCCCCTCTCCTGGGGGAAGTTCTAGCCATCCTCATTATGAAGCCTCGACAAGTGTACATATTTATATGTTTAATGGTATTAATTTTAGCACTCTCTCTAAGACATACGACACACCAGGTAACCCTGACAAAGGAAAAGTCATTGATGGTACTGGTACTTTACCAGATCCATCACCATCCTCTGTTAGTCCTCCATTAGTTAATCCTCCATCTAGACCACTTCATATTGAGAAACCTACATTCGACTATATCTGACGCCCTCCTAAGAGAACTATCTGTAAATCTACCTTTAATCCTAGTTCAAGTGCCACCCAGAACTACAACATTGTTGAAGATTTGGCTCAAGCATTGTGTGTTATGTTTGTGTTAGAAGTTCTACAGCACTGCCTCAGTCGATGTAGAACGCTCCTGGTCGCTATTGGTGTTGTTGATCCCAAGTCGTCCAACCATATCATGTTTAACCTGGACAATTAAACATCTTGACTCTCCCACCAACTTTCTTTCCAAGTTGATGTTGTTTTTCACAATAAACAAATCCACCGAACCATCTTCGATGAGGGAGCTTCTACTTGTGTCATATCTTTAGCATGTTGTAAAGGTTTAAAATCACCCACACTTAACAAATACCCAATGATTTTACATGCATTCTATGTGCGAGGCTTTCATCCCCATGGGATTTTACAGTCCCTGCCCATCCAGTTGGCAAACAAAGCTATCACTGTTGATGTTGAGGTGGTCGATGATCCCCTTGATTACAACTTATTACTTGGAAGAAGTTGGTTTTATGCTATGACTATTGTTGCTTCGTCGGTGTTTCGATGTGTACAATTTCCTCATCAAAGAAAAAATTTCACTGTCAATCAGTTAGATTACTATACACTTGACGCTCGCGCTCCCACTACCAACAACATTCCTTTCTTGGGAGACCACAAGATCACATATGAAAGAGTTAGTGTTGGATTGCTAAAATATTCTATCCTTATGGGTACATTCACTACACCACTTCCACTGACTACACATCATATTTCCACAATCGATATGATTTCGACCACATATTATCAATCTTTGGAATCATCTGACCCTTGGATTGTACCTAGTCCATTGGAATTCGATGTACTAGGTGACACTATACCACTTAGTCCAGCTGAAACATCATACGTTGTTGTCCAATCTTCTTCTCTCTCTTCATATGAGCAACATCTATTGACACCCGACAATTACTCGATGCCATCATGGTTAAATTCCTTATCGTCTGCAATTGACTACATCTCCCCAATTTTTCCTTTTGATGAATCTATTATGGAAATGTTGAGCATTGACAAGCTATCTTGGGATAACAACCATCATTGATCTTCTTTTCTTCCCCCTCGTGAAGAAATTCCGGAAGATATACACTCTATATTCCCTCTTGATGTTGATTTTCCATTGTCTCCCATTTCTTCAACTTCAGATGATTTGGATCTAGTTGTTGACATGGTGATCTCTTCGGTAGGGATATTGGAGCCTTATCTCCTTACCCCTGTCATGGCACTTGACATGTGTTCCTTCCAAATTTTTTTTTCCATCCAATGAAGATCTCTTGGAAGTCATGATCGAGTTTTGTCCCTTGACATGGGGGCCTTCCAAATCATTATTCTCTTGGAAGCCATGATCAAAGAGAGTCCACAAGCACATTTTTCTTCTCTCTGGAAAGCTCATTAAAAAATGAAAAAAAATATTTGAGCATAGTTTTCCTCTCTATAGCAAGCTCGTTAAAAAATGAAACAACAATCTAGGTATTGAACCTACAGCCCTGAGCATAGTTCTTTTCCTGTGTCAATATCATTAAAAAATGAAACAGTCACCTCTCTTGAACCTTCATTTCATCCACTCTTTTCCTTTTTCTCCATATAGTAGAGAATTTGGGGACAACCTCAAAGTCAGCGAATGAATTGAATCTTGGAGGGCATGTCTCCGGCCTTTGATGATCATTCTAGATTTAAACCACTAACTTTCAAGCTTGGGGCATACCGAGCCGAGACTTTGTTCTTTATCGTACTAGAAAAAACATGAGAATGTAACCGAGTAGAATTTTATCACTTTTTTGGACTCACATGGATAAATGAAAGAGGAACCTCTTGGATTCGTCTTTGAGCTCTTTTCAGACTCTCTAAACATTAAAATATTACAGAGTGATCTTGCTTCCTTTTCCACTCGTTAAAAGGTTTGAAATGGTGTCTTTCGAGTGATAATTTATTTCTTTTTTGGCCTCGTGAGACTAACATTACAAAAAAGGACAACATTGGAGTCATATTTAAGTTTTTTTCAGACTCTCTAAATATGAAAACCACTGATTTTACCTTTTCTGGACTCGTTAAACAATCATACATTTAAGGGCCCATACGGGACCAAACCCTTACTTCTTCTCGTTTGTTAAACAAAGGAAGAGGAACTTACTGAAGGTGAGTTATATCAAGCAGGTGTTACCCTCCTCGAGATCATTAAATTAAAAAGAGGTACTTGTTTATCTGGATGGGGGAAAATTTGAAGGAAGCAAGCCAAGCCGTTTTTTAGAACACTACAAGTAACTCTTATGGTTTCCCTTGAACATGACACTTTGTATTTGCATACATTTTAATATGTTGAACCTCTGCATTGATACAATCCCATGAGTTTATTTTACTCCTTTGGGTCACATGATGAAATTTTCCGTATCCACTGCATTATTGTATTTTGTTCCATGCCAAGTTTTTTCTATTGTGCCTCACTGTTCAAGTGAAGTATCTGCCTCGAGAGTCATCCATCACAAATATCTTGTTTCAATACCCGTGTCAGTCCATGTTCATTTGATCTACCAATTAAATATCTGTGTCAGTTTTGTGTCATTGATGGGGTATACATCAAGGCCCTCCTTCAACGATTCTATTCTTGTCGACTTCAACACATTATCCAGGAACTAGACTTAGAAACTAGTTAGTACCTTGGGACCTGCATGCCCCAATGGCAGGCCTCCTTGCGTCCAATAGTGGGTTTACATCATTTACCTCTGATCGGATGATTCCATGGATGTTTGACTTCATCTCATCTACTCACATTTTCTGGAATGTACTAGGGTACCTTGGGAATCATTGACATCAATCGTGATCTCCCTCGCACTTCTTAATGGTTTAACTAATTGACCAGTAATCAAGTGGTTTATTCCATGTTCGAAATCAGGACATCTATTCACATGGTTAGATTCATAATACATCGAGGTCAGTAAGAATACCCTGGGTTGATTGATCACTCTTATATGTGCTTTTCCCAGGTTGCGAAGGAGTTCTTTTGAACTATGACACATATACTGTTACATAGCTACACTTTGTATTGGTTGTGGATATGTCTTGTCATCGCATAGATACACTGTGTATTCTTCATGGCTACAATCCGTTCACGTCATAGGAGTATAGATCCACATTGTATCTTTAGTGGATATACCATTTTTTCAATATAATTATGGATCCGCGATGTATTTTATGGCGGTCATACCTAAAAAGTCTTTATCACTCAAGCATAGGTATGCCTGCCTTAGGTTTAAAACATGTCATAATATTTGTTTGATGGTTTTGTGCATATTTTTCCAGTCTCTCTGCATCCATACCCTTGCTTGAAAAATTCTACAAATTACTATAGTCATCACATCTTCTAACTTCGTATTTTGGGGGGCAATCTGTTACACATCGAAATTACTCACTTCAATAGTGTCACAAGTGTCATCATTACAAGTGTTGTAAGTGTCGCATATTGTTTGCAAGTGTCGCACTTTGACCACAAGTGTTGCAAGTGTGATGAACATCATACTACCATATTTCCTATGTTGTGCCTCTAAAAACATCATAAGGACACTTAAGACACATCAAAGACTAGTTTTGAAGAAGAGAAATTAGTTGATAGGGAGTACACACCTTTTTCCATTGAAAGAACCACTCAAAAATGAATTTTGGAGAGGATCGCTACCCTACCCACTGTAAGGGAGTGCTAATGTTCCCTGGGACTCTTTGGGGGATAATTTTAGTGCTATGTGCACCCTTTTGGGGGAGTGCTACCCTTTCTGAGAGAATTTTTGGTTTGTTGGAGGAAATCAGGGGACAATCCCCTCAATATATGAGGGTAGTTGTGTTCAAATCTTGGTTCAAGGCATGATCTTAGGGAAGACCCTCAACTGAAGGAGAGGAGTCCTCAACTTATCCGAAAGATATCTTAAGTGGTTGGGCCTCTCCAAGGTTATATAAAGAGGCCTTCTCTTGGTGAAAAGTACAGGAGACACTAGAGATTGATACCAAACTTATGATCTTATAAGTTGTATGAACAAAATAGATTAGAGATGTGACACTTATGATCTCATAAATGAGATGTCATCAAAGGAATCATTGTAGATTACTTGAGCAAAGGGGTTGGACAAGGAGAACCAGAAGAAGTTGTTGCACCTTCATCAAAGGATTGTAAGTACTTTTACTTGTTCTCATCAATATATTAATGCTTGGCCTGTTTCTTTCAAGCTTATGTTCATTGCGCATGAGTTTGTCTTCAGTAGATGGACCTATGTTTGAGATAATATCAGTAGAGGAGGAAGCCCATTGTATCTTTTTTTTTTCTACAGGACCTATCAGGGAGCTCAGGATCGGAGCTCAGCCTGGAGTTTGCAAGGAAAAAAGTCGTTAACAAGGTACATATCTTTCTTCTTCTCCTTTGTATATTAGCTTGGTTAGATATAAAAGGATGACAGTGTCCATGTTAAGAACTTTTTTGTATTGGACTTAGGAGTATAGGGACCATGAGGGACATATACCTCTTCTTCCTTTTCACATATTATCTTAATTAGATCTAAAAAGAATTCCAGTGTCCATGTTAAGCACTTTTCTGTCTTGGCCTTAGGAGTCTAGAGACCAAGAGGGAATCCTCTTGTTCACAAAAGGATTCACCTGTAACATGGAGGCATGAAGTCATCATGGGACATTGATCTCGAAAGAGAGTAGGGAACATTGATCCCTTCATGTCAGTTCGGAACTTCGCCACTTCGGATTTCAGAGGAATTGGCACGTGGTGGATTGAAAATGCTCAAAGCCTGAAGTTCTAGAGTGATGAAATAGGAACCTATGGTCTTGGCATCCGATCATATACCATGGTCGTATGTGATGATATTCGAAGAAAAATGGGATAGGCCCTAATTCAAAATTTGGAGGCCAAGGTCTCGAGCACCGAATTTCCCTGCTATCTAATGTGTTAGCCGAGGGTTAGTCCTAGTCGATGGATTGGTTGGTGAATGGATATTTACCATAGGCATAGGAGAACTGGAAGCTTCAGGATATCGAAGAAATTGGGATAAACTATTTCTAAGTTGGATCTATGTGGAAGCCACATGGCCCCGACCAATGTACACCCGAGGAACCTGGGAAGGGTATATCTTCCAGTTCGATCTTGGTTTTGAGCATGGTGTTGGCACAGGGGTATACCCAGGGTTCAGTGCTTCAAAAATGCACCAAAAATACCCTAACTATCGACCCTTTCGGCAACACTTGCGAAGCATATGAAGTCTCACCTGAGGTAGAGGCAGGGGTGGTTGCAGGACTCAAGTGTATGTAACCTTAGCTAGGACAAAGATCTATGATTACACCACTCTAGCAAGAAATTAACAGTTATCATTCACCCTTATTCACATCGTAGATATAAACCTTAATTACAGATAAACATAGTATTCAACAAGATATAACACATCTAAGCACTTATCATGGAGAGATGGATTATATCTAACATTCATTCACATTACCAGGCACTAAGATATCATATTAGATTTATCTAAACATTCATTACTGCACTTAAGCTTAAATTATATACACAAGACAATAACCAGAATGCATAAAGAAATTATAACACAGGATATACGTGGTTCACCCTAGTGTGGGGCTATGTCCACCAACTCTTATCTTATTTATTATCTTCGTTCAAGCTTCTTACAGGCACAGAGAATCAAAACCTTAATCCACATTGGATAGGAGATCTTCATGCACCTCGCCAGATCCTCCTTCCCCAAGTTATATCACAACACAAAGCCTCCTTACACAGTATTTGCACAATGCACTGTAGATGACCCACACTTAGCTCTACAACCTCAACATACATTGAGCACAAAGCTTCTTACAATTACTTTCACATAGAACAATACTTATCTTCTAGCATCACATCCATACATTCTTACTTACATCGCCTAGATTTCTATTTATACAATACAAAATGGGCCTAAACATGGGTAAACCCATAGTCCGACATCCCGTACCCATTACATAACCCCTAATCCCAAAAAATGCCTTAAGAAGGGGTTGATATCCCGTGATCTCTTCTTCGACTTGTGCTCAGCCTTCGACCAACTTGTTGAAGTGCCAAAAGAGTTCAAACATGAACAAGGATCGCCAAAACTTGGTCTAGGGAAAACATGCCCCCAACACTCACCTGTGACTCGTTCCAAGTCACTCTAGTCTAGGTAACTCTACCTCAAGATCCTTGAGCTTGCCTCGAGCTGCTTCAACCCGTTCTTGCACCAAGGCCTCCTACTTGATGAACTCTTGAATAACTACCTCGTTCATAGGTCCCTCTAAGTGTTTTTCTACTCAAGTGACTACTCATTCCAACTCTACTCCTTTGCCTTAAATCTCCTCAGAATGTAGGCAAGCTGCATCTAGAATGGCTGGAGCTTCACAGTCACTTCTATGACTTTACTCTATATGGAATGGACTTGTTGCTGAGTCGTGTGTTGTTCTTCAGAAATTTTCATTTTCTTAATCACTGACAAGGTCTTTAACTACACTTGTACTATTGTTGCTTGCTACTTTTCTTCCTCGAGCTACGACTCCAGTGTTTTCAGTTCAAGGTCCTCAGTAATGGGTTCATAATTCTACACACTATGACTACTAAGTTGTTTACATTCCAAGGTTGATGCTTTGATTGTCTGGATTGCACTTCGAGCGGTTTATTATCGCTGGTCTCGCACTTCCTACGGAGTGCTTGGCACTGTTTGTAGCTCTAGTTTTTCTATTCTCTGTTGAAGCTACTAAATGGCTTCAACAAGCTTCACCACTTGATTCTCCATTGGGTACTCCTCCATTTTCTTTGAGCCCATCGCAGAGCCAAGTGATCTGTTGACTTCTTATTTAACTCCAACCTGATTCGTGAGTAGTTTTTATTTCTCTTCCTGGATTTGTGCTCTATCCTCTTTGAACTTGACTTGGAGGTCATCCTTCTCTTGTTCCACAACTCGATGTTTTTCTATGACTTACTCTTGTGCTTACTTCAGGGCCACTGTGGCCTATTCATTTTCTTCCTTCACACGATGAAGGCAAGCTTCAATCTCATTAACTGTTCTATGGAGTTGGGTAGTCTCATCTCCCAACTTTGTTTCATCTGATGGTGGGGGAGTAGTGGACACTACGCGGCTGGAGTGAAGCGTGTGTTGTAATCCTCTTAGTTCTACTTCAATTCTTTCATACATGGCTTCTTGTTTGGCTTCTCCTTTTTGAAAAATATCTTCTGAGGCGTTTGATACAGCTGCGATAATGAAGTCGAAGTCATCGACCATGAGTATAGTCTGCAGCTTTGGATTACTAGATTTGGACTTCTTTTACGATGTAGGTTTCATGGGGAAACCTTTATTTTCTTGGATGTCTCTGTGTCATCAGGGGGATTTTGTGGCGGTGTTACTTCGACTTCCTTCTGTTTGTCTTCTTCTCCTTCTTTCTCTTTTTTGTCCACTTCGTCGTCTCCTCCTCCACTAGGTGAATCTAATGCAGTCTCTTCTGATGTGTTGTGTATTTCCTATACATATTCCTTCTTTTTCCTCCTACTACTATTGGGTGCATCATACTCTTCGCGAGTAACCACCAGACTTCCAATGAGGTTGGGGTTGGATAGTTCTTCCTGGTCGACTGGTATAAGTAACTTTGTGGGCCATTCCTTGGTAATTTCTTCCAGGTCCTCCTCTTTTATCTTGTAGTAGGACTAAATCTCTTCTTTACTTTTGTTTGTGCACAGAGTGACATAAATAAAATGCTTATATGCGCGGAACTTCATAAGGGGCCTAAAAATGTCCAGGGTGTTCGGTGTCATATGAGGAAAAGGCTCAATATCCCTCTTTAGCTATAGGCAGTAGGTATGAAATACAACGTTCGACTACCATTGTTTCCCCATATCACTCTAATACTAGAGCGTGGTGAACTTTGTAGCTAGTTGCTCGAATGGATCAATGTTAGGGAAGGCTGCACCTTCCAACATCTCCCAAGCAGTGAACATGATCAGGATCAACAACCAGCTAAAATGGAACTCATAGCCTTGATCCTGAGCTTCGTGACAATCCATTTCTAACTGATTGACTAGGTAACTGGCCCAATTCATTTGTAGTCCTTTCACACATTTTACTGCGAGGTCAATGACAAACCCTGTGACCTACATGGGTCTGTTCTTTTAGACTAGCTTACCAGCAATCAACTGACAAGAAAGGTGAACTACGTCATTCTGAATGGAGGCTACCTTGTAGCCTCACACCCCTTTCTCTACATCATCGTAGGTGTCTTTGATCTTTTGTGCCAAGGCATAGTCTGCAGCCTTTCCTAGATAAAATTCTTACGGGTCTGGTCCATGCATGCTCAATCCAGTGATCCTATGGATCAACGCCATATCTATGATGATGCGTCTGTCTAACCATAAATACCCTCCATGGAAGCACGAAAACAAGAGCTTAATGCATGATTTAACTTCCTAGTGCCTTCTAAAATGTGGTATCTTCATCAGATTCAAAAAAGTGGACCTTATGATGTCCATAGTCCATGGTTAGAGGATGATCTTTGACTTATTCCCCTTCATCTTGGTAAAATATTTGTGAGGTGTGAGCATGCCATATCTATTGTGGTCTCCAAGGTTATAGTCACTGATATTCAAGGTTGGAATCCTCTCTAACTATGGTCCGACTACTTGTATTCCCTTCGGGAGGTACGCAGTGATGACTGTGTAGTCGAAGTCCCTTGGAACACTGTCACGACTCACCACACAGGTCAGAGGTGGGATGTATTCAAGTAGGATGGATGAAATTATCTTTGCATTTTCCAAGTCATCACGATGCTTGGTTCTTTTCTCGATCGTAGCTCGAGATGGTCCAAATCCATGAGCAATCGATAGGGAGGCATGCACTCCTTGCATCGATGAGGCTTGAATGCCTGTGGACATCACCTTCTCGACCATGAGGACTATTAGAATATCTTCGATGTCTTTTTTTGCTGTGCTAAGTGCGTCCGACATGCACACTCGAGATCTGATATCTTAAGTTGGTGAAAAATACTCAATGTAATAGAATGGATGGTGATATCTCAATGATCACTGCATGAAATAAATTAGTTCTATGTGGGATCAGATAATCACAATTGGAAAAAGGTGTTCTTGATGCAACGCTCAACAGGATAAATAGATATTATCATAATGGACTCTTCCAACAGGATGGAACGCTTCAATCAATGAAGCTCCATCTATTATGGCACGGTCCCAATGGTATGAGGGAAAACATTTCGACAATAACTACATTTCTATCTGTTTTGGAGCATCGTTCTAATGGTCAGGAATCCTCCAACGGTCATATTGCTTCGTTGTGGCAAACTGACAATCTTCGATGTACTGATATTCCGACAGAGTTGAAGTTCTGGAAACCTTCCTTCTGCGAAGTCTTCCATGGAACTTCTTCCAATTTTTATAACTTTTCTCTCTTCTTACTGAGCTTTCTGGCTTTCTTTCCTGTGACCTGAATCATTGGTTTCCTCTTTCCATTATCATTCTTATCTCCTCTTGGCATGATAACTTTGCATTGTGGAGGGTCTTTCATAGGATTCAAGGGTAATACTTCTTCTCTTTCTGCGGTAGGTTCTCTACTCTAGTATAGACAGGTGTCTCGAGTCTTCCTATTTCATTTCAACTTCAACATCCACATCTTTGATCCTTAGTATCTTCGATTGGTTCTCTTGTTCTTCTAGTAAGTGCACTATTCTCCTAGCCATGAAATTTCTTAGTTCTTTCTTTTTCTGTTCTAGATCCCCCTCTTCTTGTTTCCTTCATATCTGGTCTTTCTTAATCCAGGTTTTTCCTAACAAAATAGAAAATGGGGCGTTTTTCTCAACAAATTTAACAATCTCAGATTCTTCTTCTGTTGAAGTGTCCTGAGCACTCATAGATTCCTGGGTAAGTCTTCCACATAAGATTATCATCTTTCCTCTAAATAATCCTATTCCTCCAATTGAAGGAGCCATAACAGGATTTCAAAAACTTTCCCACATTCTTTCTTTCATGATATTCACCCATGTTTCTTCATCCAGAACACAGTCTATGTTGAAGTCTCCTATTCATGTTTCTATGTACTCTTTCTCTTTTAAGACCTATGATAATTTGATAGCTCTGTGATCATTCAAGGTTTCTTTCATCTGTAGTAATATAGTCTCTAATTATTTCCGGGGCTTTATCATATCCTTAGTTTCTTGGCCTATCTCATAGTTTTCTTGTTTCATATTCATATTTTCAACTTTAGCAATCATTCTAGGACAATCAAAAACTTCACGGTCCATATATTTACAACAAATACAACTAGGTATTCTACGAGAGCATTCCTTAGCAAGATGTATTGGTCTTCTGCAACTATAACAAAGGTTTATTCCTCTCTTTCTCTTAAATGATGTCCAACCTTTCCTATACTGCGCATTGGGATCATAGTAACTAGCCTGCAAAAAATTCTTTCTAGGATCCTATATCCATTTGTTAGTCCAAACATTCTTTCTATGCATAGGAATAACATATATTTCATTGCTTCTATCAAATCTATTCATATCAAATCTTATTTCTTCTAATTGTGCCCTAGTTTTTAGAGTAGGACAAAATTTATCAAGCATTCCTAGATTCATTCTTTTGAAACAAAAAATTTCACTTATCTTACCTTTCTCAGAGCACAAACCTTCAAGGTCTTACCTCTGTTCTTCATATTAGACTTCTCTTGTTAGCACAGAGCTTTGAAAGCCAAGTAGAATATTGCGCACTAAAGTAGCATTTCTATGCACAAAAATTTATTTTCTTCAGTTCCCAACAATCATAGTTTCAGGTCCTAGCAACAAAACCATTTTTTGGCACAGTGGAAGACCCAGGGTTCAACGCTTCAACATCGCACCAAAAAAATCCTAACTACCAGCTCTTTCGGCAACACCTGCGAAGAAGATGAAGTCTCACCCGAGGTAGAGGTAGGGGTGGTTGCAGGACTCAAGTGTTTGCAACCTTAGCTGGGACACTAATTTGTGATTACACCACTCTAACAAGCACTTAGTAGTTATCATTTACCCTTATTCACATCGCATATATAAACCATGATTACAGAGAAGAAAAATATTCAAAAAGATCTAACACATCTAAGCACTTAGCATGGAGAGATAGATTAGATCTAACATTCATTCACATTACCAAGCACTAAGTTGTCATACTAGATTCATCATTCATTACTGCACTTAAGATTAAATTATATACACAAGACAACAACCAGAATGCACAAATAAACCATAACATAAGATATACGTGATTCTCCCTAGTGTGGGGCTACGTCCACCAACTCTTCTCTTCTTTATTATCTTCTATCAAGCTTCTTACATGCTCATAGAAACAAAACCTTACTCCACAGTGGACATGAGATATGCATGCACCTCACCAGATCCTCCTTCCCTGAGTTAGATCACAACACAAAGCCTCCTTACACATTTTGTGCACAAAAAACTACATATGAACCGCACTTAGCTCTACAGCCTCAACATACACTAATCACAGAGCCTCTTACAATTACTTCCACTTAGTACAATACTTAAAACCTAGCATCACATCCATACATCCTTACTTACATCACCTAGATTTCTATTTATACATTACAAAATGGGCCTAAACATGGGTAAACCCATGGGACGACATCCCATACCCATTACATAACCCCTAATCCAAAAAAATGCCCTAAAATGGGGTCAAGATCCCGCAATATTCACATCAACTTGCGATCAACCTTCGACCAGCCTGTCAAAGTCCCAAAAGAGATCAAACATGAGCAAGGATCCCCAAAACTTGGTTAAGGGACAACACATGGAGACCATGGCTGGAAGGATCTGGACGAGCATAACATGATAGAGGCCATGGATGGAGGATTTGATTTCTTGAGGAGACCAAAATTTTGATGCCCCATTCCTTAAATTGCTAACTAAGGTGTTGGGTGTGTTACAAATTAGTATCAAAGAATGACAAAAAAACTTGTTTTGATTGGGCTCATGTACGAGTCGTATGAAAATATTTTTGAATGACTTTAAGGGGTAACATCCTATCTTACCACATTCTTAAGAGGTCTAGTTAAACCTCTACCAAAGAGAGGGATGAGTTCTTTCACTGTTGATAGATGTTTGAAATTTGCATGGTCTGTTGCTAATGTTTCCAAATAAAGAAGATGACTTCACTCTGCAATTGTATGTGATGTTGTACAAACATAAGATTGGGTTACCAAGGCTAGGATGAGCATGTTGAGAATATTACTTCCAAATGGAAGTTTTCTACATAAATTCCTTAAGTATAAGGATGTAGATTTAAATATAGTTTGGATTTTACCCAACGAGATTGAATCATGCTAGTATGTGGCAAACAAAGCCTGTCATTTCTTTGAGGAATGATAGCCAATATTACAGGAGAATGAATATGCTGATGAGCACTAATAGAAAGACTTGGATGTGAACGGATGGAAAGGATCTGTAGCAGTAATAACTATTTCTTTAATGAAGGGTTAAACCTTGTATACGTGTATAATCCCTCATAGTTAGAGGAATGATTCTGGTGACCATTATCTGAAATGGGAGAGCATGAATAACTCTCGGGTTTCAAAGGGAACTGATAAACAAAATTTCTTTCTAGGTACAACAATTGTTGGGTAGGGTTTTTTCTAATCAAGCTGATAAACGAAGTTGTATAAATATAGAGTGATTGAGTGAGAAATCACAGTAGCCTCCCTTTCTTGGTGGATAAGAAACTAACCTACCATAATTATTGTGGGAGGATGAGAATGGCCTCAGTCCCTGACTATTGCTGAAAAAAAGGAAGAATTGTAGGTGTAATGGTCAAGACTAATTTTGACCTAAAGATGCTCTGGACTTCTGAACTAGGCTACTTAGTAAGTAGTCCAAATAATATTAGACTTTATTGTTAAAATTAAGGTAGAATTGTTGATTAAATGTTGATCCTCAATGTGGTAAAGGAATTGATGGGGAACTTCTAAAAGACCAATGGGTTAGACTGACATCCAGTGGTGGATAGTATCCATACAGGTATAGTTGGACCCTAGTGAAGGGAATATCAAAAAGGATATCCTCAATTGAGAGATCTGTTGATCAAGACCAGTTGAAAGACAAATTGGTTGTCCTATTACCTTGAGAAAGTTTTTAATTTCACATATTGTATTTATAAGTTGGGAATCATTTTGTGGAAATTAAGGAAAGAGAGTTTTTATTGCTAGTTGTTATCGCATAGAAAGGGAAGCATAGTTATTAATATGTATGCTAAACTTCCAGGTCAATATCTTGTGAATGACTGCCAACTATCAATTGAGAGGGAAGCTCAGTGTTGAGTGTCCCCATGAGATTTGTCATAAGGATGAAAAAAAAATCCTCGGAAAAGGATTTGGAAGTCTGAAATGTACATGTGCATGTATGACATAGAAAAAGGTGCGAGCAATGAGCTTGCATGATGAACATTTGGAATGTTGTGTTTATGATTGAGTTCATGGATTTAATGCATTATGAATCTTCTTGATATGAATCCTGATAGTAATACCAGTTAGGTGTGAATGAAATTAAATGTGAAAGTGATGCACATGTATGATGTAATATTATAGGTACACTAAAGGCATGAGGTGACTACCTAAATGAGTGATATGTAAGGTAAGAATTGCACTTGGCAAGATTTAGTGAATAACATGGATGCATGGTTGACTCGATTTTGAAGAGTCATGAAAATTCTGTTTTGAATGATAGCTTAAGGGGAATGTGCTCCATTACCTCAACAAAGACTACTGTAAATAGAA
>JZKD02S2360006.1:0-21023 GCA_000966675.3 Picea glauca
ATAGATTTTACGAGTCCGAAAAAGGGATAAAAGTATACTCGGTAACCTATTCTCATTTATTAATGAGCACAATAAAGAACCTAGACTAAACTCGGTAACCTATTCTTATGTATTTATGAGCACGAGAAAAAACAAAGACTGATCTCGTTCTAGAAAATACTACTACATTACGATGGGAACGAACCCCAAGCGAGGATCACTCCTAGCAACATGTCTTTAGATTGTTATTTTTCCCCTAGATTGCATGGTAGAATCTAGTGGCGTTGCTCCAACATGATGTCCATAGGTTGGAGACCTACCCGCCAAGTGGAATTTCCCTTGTCGACTCTTCTTCTTTCCTCGTTTAGGCATTTGGTTACTAATATGAATATTTTCTTTAGGCAGAGGAAAACAAAGTTCAAGTTTTAAATCTAGAGTGAGAGTTGATTCGAATGGAGGGGGGTCTATTTCATTTTTTAACGATCTTGACAGATACAATAAACTATGCTTGTAAGCTCCTGTTTAATTTTTTAATGAGCTTGACACAGGAAAAGAACTATGCTTGTAAGTGTCTGTTTAATTTTTTAGTGATCTTGACACAAGAAAATAACTATGCTCGTTAAGACCAGATACTACCAAAGTATCAAGTGATTCTAGGGATTGTTGCACCCAAGTAGAAATCATATTTAACATGGAAACCTATGGGGTGGCAGGAGAAGGTAAAGGAAAAATCCCCATGAGCAAGGAATCCTTAAGAAGACCTACTCCTACAATATCAAGACTAGATTGTCCTAGAAAAGAGACAGTATCCACTGTAGCATTATGGAGATCTGGAGTTGTATAGTCAAGTTGGTCAACGATGATAATTTTTCCTTGATGGGGAAATCGAAAAATAAGAAACATTGAAGATGCGACGCCAGTCATCGCATAGAACCAACTACGACCAAGTAACAAATTGTAATCCAGAGGTGCGTCAACCACTTCGATATCGACCAAAATAGTTTTACCCTTCAATGTCACAATGAAATATTGCAAGACTCCATGAGGTTGGAAACCACGGCCATAAAATGATTTAAGGGTGGTAGGAGATAGTGTAAGTTTAGGAGAACCAAGGGCTCTCTAACAAGGAAAGTACATGACACAAGTGGATGCTCCCTCATCCAAAATAGTGCGATGGATGTTCTTTCTAGCAACCAAAATTTGAATTTGGAATGTTATGTGGTGGGAGAGTATCTCCTTAAAATAATCCATATTAAACGTAATCATATTTGACTCCTTTGGATCTATAGCTCCAATGGATGACAACGCGGTTCTACGCTGAATTGAACAATGTTGTATAGCTTCAAGGGATGACATAGCACAAGGCGCCTATGCCAAATCTTCAATGATATTGTAGTTTTGGGTAGTGCGAGAATTTGGATTAGATGTCTCTTTCCGAATTGTGTTATTGGGTGGGTGCAACACTACGTCAAATGTTGGCTTCTCTATTGGAAGAGGATTGGAAGATGGAGGAGGAGTGGATGTGGAGGGATAATTGACATCCTTTCCATTAGAATGATCACCTAGAGGAGTGTCATAAGTATTTTCTCGAGTCGTTACATTAATTTCCTTAAACATACACACCTTAGAGGCATTCATGGAAGCATCCCCATGGTGGGAATGACCTGCATTTCCCGCTTGCGGAGGGGAAGGATTTTATGCAACCAAATGTTATTGTTGAACCAGTTGGGAGGTACCCTTAATAAATTTAGCGACTTCCTCATGATGTGGGTAGTATTTCATGTAGTGTTCTTCCTCACAAATCATGCAATCAAACTTATCCTTCCTATTTGGTTGAGTATCAACAACCATGGTAATATCTCGCTAGGTAGAATATTTCTTGGATTTACCCTAGTTTTTCTTCGTACCTCTTGGTTTCTAAGATGATGTGGATTGGACCACATTCACCTCAGAGGTATGAGAAGGAGTGAAAGTAGTTTTGGTGTCCGGAACAGAATCTGGTTCCAAAGTAGGTTTTGTTGGATCATTCGACTAGCGAGGAGCATTAGGGATCAGATTGTAAAGTGTGTTGGATTGGGAATATACCAAGTCCAAATATTGAGCATGGATGATATCTTTCTCCTCAGTAAAAACATTTACCATAGCAACATCATGTGCAGTGGGAGGGAAGAGTGACTTTGTAAACCAATCTGCAAGGAGTTGTTCTAGAATTGGAGCTTTAATCAACCGTCTCCACTGCCTCCACTCATGAATATGATCATATATGTGAGTGGAAGATGATTTTCAAAGTGAGTTCATTTTTTTTTACGAGTGTCATAACATATAGGAAACCATAAATGTGTCAGGAAATCCATGGAAAGAGAATTAAAGTTGACAAAGGAGTTATGTGACAACTCGATATACCATTTCATTGTTGTACCTATAAGAGTTCTTTGAAAAATCCTCACACGAATGGAATCCTCCATCAAAGAGTTTGAAGAACACCATAAATGGAAATTCATAACATGATTGTTAGGATCTTCCCCAGGTTTTTTGTCGAATTTCTGGATGTCAGTTTGTAATTTGGCGGGGATGACAGACCAAAACGGGGCATGCTGAATGGGATCATTTTTCAAACACGACAGATCTGGAAGATCTAAAGAAACCAAGAATGGAAGCTGTCGGTTAGCATGTGGATACTGGTGATAACCATATGGTATGGAAACACCAGTAGGGCCATATCAAGGTTGCAGAGAAATGAAAAAACTAGATGGTCCTCCCATGTATGGTGGTTTCCCGGGTTGTCCACCCATATAAGGTGGTTGTCCTGATTGTCCACCCATGTATTGTGATTGAACATGTGGACCTCCTACATACTGATATTTCCATGATGCCCCCCCCATGGCTTTTGATTGAGGTATTGTTGTGTTGTAATCATGGGGTTTACAGATTGATAGGGAAAAGTTCCTTACTGAGGAATGCCAATCGGATTGGATTTCCCCCACAAAGGGTTAGCAACTCATGGAAATAGATATCCAGGATACATAACAGTAGTAGTCAGGATAAAAGGAATTGTAGGAGTGGCTTTCCCCCGGTCTTGTTGATGTTGCAACCATGTAGGTTTCTCCTCAGTGAAAAGTTTCCCTCCGGTTAAACGTTCCCCCCAGCTAAAGGTTGGCCTCCCATTGAAGATTGACCTCCAATGTAGGCTGTACTCATATGAAAAGGTTGACATGGAGGCTGAGTATATTCTGTGACCTTGGTTGTGTGAACAACTTGAATTATGACTATATGACCTATGGAATGACCAAATAAAGTGCTTGGTGTGTGTATGTGTGGAAATAGTGAAGCGAGAATATGACCTGACCCATGTGTGAAGGGAGATGTCATTGCGAATGGTTGAGTCAAGTTTAACTGGGTCACCAATGTTTTCGGTAAAGATGAAGCACCAACAGTATCAACTATAGGAGTTGTGGAAAAAGATAAATTCTCAAGTTCTTTAGGAAAAACAAAAGATGACGGGTTCACGCCAAAACATTGTGTAGTGGTTTAATTGGGTGGTAAATTGTAAGAAGAAAATGCATCAAAATATCTCGTGGATGGTGGACGAGTGAGTGGTAGGCCAAGTTGATTAGTAAAAATATGATTCACATAAGATACAAGTATTTCTAGGAAGGTTGTGACTAGTTCTTCAACATGTTGGCCACTTCCGAGAGTTATGGTCTTGGTCTCAAAAGTTTTATCTTCGATCATTCCTTCATAAGAAACATTGTTTAGAGGTTCATGAATGTAAAGATCCATACCTTGTATACTTTTAGATATTTGATCCTAAGGCTAACTACAAAAGTCAAAGAAACAAACTCCTAAGAAAACTAAAAGAAAGCAACCAAGCAATAATAGGCTCAAGGATCTTCCGAAGATGGGATGTCAAGCCGCCAACAAAAAAATGAGAAGTAATTACCCCAAACTCCACGTGACAACCCTTCTCAGTGCAAGTAACCCTCACGTTCACGGGGCCACCCTCCAAGAGTACTAAAAGTGTGATACGATGTTCGCCCCAGGTACCGTGAGAATTCCCCCACAGTCACCTCTGTAGATACCTAGGAAAGACCACTAAGGTTACCAACTCGGAGTCAACCTCTGGGTGGGTACAGTTGATAGTCAATACCGAATGTATGGGTAGGATATCAGAGTCCAAAATTATTCCAGAGGTTGAGGACAAGTGGGCTAATAGACTCCAGAGGACCCTGAACAGATTTGGATTTCGCGAAGTACTAAGACAAAATGAGTCAGTGACACTTCAGGAAGAGCCCCCAGTATACGATATTTCTGCTATGATTGGTCAAGACTTGGAGGGGTAATATCCATTGATCTTCTGCCCACAACCTCGAGTTTAGCCTGTGGAGAGGGGGTTCCTGTCTATTCTTATACGAAAGTTGTATTTTTTCACTCTTTAGTGCTCTACAATATGTTTAGTAGTCTTGGAAAATTTACTCACTTTTCCTAGTCCAAAGACCCTAATCACATGCTACTCTTGGTGTGCTAAAAAAAAAATGTTCTAGTTGATTTTATTAGCACGTGGTTGATTTTAATGGATTTTACTCAGTAGGTTCACGAAGATGAAATTGATGATGTGAGAGACTAGACTCTAATAGAATACAAAATAATGAGATACAATTCATTCTTTTCGACGAATTATATGTATATGGAAAGGATAAGTTTTTTGTTCTTCTTAACACAAGAAAGAACTCAAAACTATGCAACTTTCAATTTCTGGGATCAAGATGATGTCATACTACCAAGAAAATGTTTCCGAAAATCGAAATGCATGTGCAAAACTAGCTCTTTTTTCAAACATGTACCAAAACAAATTTCCTAGAGAATGCAAAAATTTATTCATTTGATTATGTATGCAAGGAGATCTGCAAAATTTTCTGCTTCTAATATTTGAAGTGAAAGATATCTATGTTTGACACATATAAATACAAGTAAAAAAGGAAATCAAATCAAGTGAACTCAAAACTTGATGAGAATTGAAAGAAACAAAGTGTGAGATAACTCGTTCAATTAAGGACTCAAATATATAAAGGAGAAAGAAGACAAACACTCATGAAAATCCCCAAAGCACGAGCAACAATAAACAATATTCAAGGCTAGGTTGTGGTAAACAAGAGAGTCTTAATCATCAGAAAGAGATATTCTTCAATGAAGACAAAAAGGGCTCAAAACCAAACAACCTTTGCAAACCCTAGTTTATGAAAACTCCTAAACAATTAAGCAATCTGAAAACTTTTCTAGACGAAGACCATAAAACTGAAAGGAAGGATGAAACAAGGGATCTTGTTAACCTAAGGGGATCACAACTAGGAGAGATTTTCAAACTCAAAGAAGAAAAATAAATGAGTGATAAGTGGCAAATTTTCAATCAAACAAAGTCAAAGACAAACTAGGAGACTCTGGGATAAAATCCTCTCATCAACAGACTGAGCAGAATCAGGTAGAAACTCACAAATTCACCTAAAAGAAGAGCCTAGCGCCTTTTTACTCAAAGAGACAGAGAACTATGGTTCCCCCTAGGAGTCTTAGGGGGAGTACCATTCAAGCTAATGGCACCCTAGTATGAACCATAGGGGAGTGATAATTCTGAAAAAGATTGGAAATAACTTCAAAAAACTCAAACTTTGTAGAGACTCAGTCAATGGCTATGTAACTCTTCAACGAAGAAGAGGGAAGGGGAAATAGATTAGAATGAAGCATCAAAAAAGAAATATCTAATCATAATAAAGGATTCAAGATGAAACAAAGGAAAGAGTAGTCAAAGTCCCTCCCCAGTGGAGTCGTCATTTTTGTTGTTGTGAGAAATCTTACCCTGCAGACAAGATAAGCTCCCCTTTGGACCAAGACCCCTATCTTTGGTCCAAAGTTAGAAGTGAAAAAATGGTTTCTAATTTCCATATAGATATAACTCAATCAAGCAAGCAAGAGAGAAGAATAATGTGGTGTACCTTATTGCAATGTTCTTCCTTGTTGCTCCAATCCCTGGGCTTGATCTCCAAGCTCCTCAATGCAAATGGAATCCTACAAATACTAGAAAAAGTAGTCTTCCTTCTACTCTATATGATTAGATAAAGTAGATGTATCTATGAAGACTAAAATGAAAATAGACAAACAAATGTAGATGTAGAACACATGAACTTGAAGGGAATAGGAAAAGTTTATATTAATTGGAAAGAAAAAATAAGGTACTTACAAAGCATGCTTGATGATGCAATATCTTCAAAAAGCTCTCCTTGTCCAACCCTTACATGAAAACCTTGAAATCAAAATGTTGATTCTTCTCTGAGATCAAAGGTTTGACATCTGAATTCTTTCCCCCTTCACTTTGGAAATACCTTCAATATATAGTCTTGAGAGGCTTAACTACCATGAGCTAATGAGGGATATGGTTGAGGATATGGCTCCTTAATTTGGGATCCGATCCTAAGATGGATCCATAGTATAGTATTTTACCACAACAACCTTATCCATCAAGAGCCGAACCTTAGAAAATGGTGGAAGATCCCAAATTTCCTTCTAACCAAACTGAAGCCCCCCATTAGTAAGAGACAAAGTGCCATTGTCACCCCTTTAACATGGAAGGTGGAGCACTAGGGATCTCTAAGCATGGGTAGGGGAGTGCCACCCTTCTAAAATTCCCAAAAATGGTCGAAATTTCCAAGAAAAAGGTGTATTTTGACTGTCATATGATAGGGATTCTTCTTTCAACCTGACTTAAGGATTGTGACAATTTTTTTTATGGTATTAAGGGGTTGTGACACTTAGCAAAGAAAATGCAACACTTGGTAAGGTGCATATGACACTTGCGACACTTAACAAGGTGGATACATCACTTTGTGACACTTGCGACACTCAGGGTGCAACACATAAGTGTGACATTTTTACTTGTAACACCATTTGTTTTGCATCAATACTCTCATTACAGGAATACTTGTCATGGAATGACATATTATCCTATTGAGGTTAGTTTAGTTCAATTGAAAAATATTTGGTAAACACAATTGTAAAGTATTAGTAACTCTCTTTTATTTTTGGGGATGTACAACTCCTAGGAGATTATACACTTGCATATAGGGTGAAGGGAACATATTCTCCCAAACTTGATGTAGTGGTTGTAGCAATATGTATGATTGGGACACTTCACACATATATATTTAGTTGAATTTAAGCTTTTTCACCCTAGAACATTAAATTCAAGATAAAATTTAGAGATGTGTATCATTGTAACCATAAATAACTTGGACAAGTATTACATGTGTCCTTTAATTTGACCAAAATTAAGAGAAATGCCAATATAGATTGGGGAATGGGAGATATCATCCTTATCCTATATGAATATAAATAAGAATCATGTAATTTTTATCTTAAATATCAATTTGAGTGTGAACAACCAAATTACCTCTTGAAGATTTAAATTCCAATTCACTTGTGGGCATTATAAGTTCACTCTAAGACTCTTGGGGAATTTTGTTTCCTTAGACAAGGAAAATTGTTTTGTGTTTTTTTGTAGCGGGAAAACCCCCCTATGGACTACACTAGGGTTCAACATGTAGGCAGATCTAACCTTCTAAAAGTCTCCTACCTTCCTAACTACCCCGAACATTCCCCAAATTCATACATGAAAGACCAAGTGAAAAGATCAGGTAACTTTACCTTTTACTCTGCGTCCAGTGTTGATCCTCTCGCGTTCGATAGCTACGCTAACTTCAAGACTCCTTCCAAGGCTGACCTGCATTCATAAACAGATAAACAAGAAACTACAAACATGCATTTCATATATAAATCATGAGTTAGATGTTAGAATAAATCATAAATCAAATGAAGACATTTGACACATCATATTTTGGGACAGGAAAAGCATTTCTTTTATTGATATCACAATGTTTACTTACAACAAGGTCGGCAACTACTCCACGAACCTGGTCCGGGCTCCTCTTCACCAAGCTCCAACTGTGCTTACACGTATCTTTCTCCTCTCACACTTCTTCTAGGGAAATGACATAGGCTTATGGTTGAGGAAAAAGGGCAACATGGGAAATTCTGATGCAAATCTCACAAGGTGGCTGTAATTATTTGGGGCAAGGAGGGGCTGTAATCTCAATGAATTCCTTGCAATTTTTTAATTTTGGCAACTTTTGTAAGTATACGCAGGCTATAATAATGCAGCTAGCATACGTACGTGAGATGTAGTGGTGCAACAAGAACGTGTACGTGGGAAGTAGTGGTGCAGGGCATGTACATCTTCAAAAATAGTGTTTTTAAGAAGAGATGCTCAGTGATGGCTTGGAAAAATTTGCATGTAAGAGGGCCAAAATCCAGGTATGCATGTATGGAGAAATTTAGGGTTATAATAGATGCCCCCTAATGTGTGAGGTCAAAAGAGGATCTAATGGTTGAAATACATTACAAAATATTCACCAATGTACAAAGCGAGTGAGCCCGGGACCAGAGTTCGGGATGCGCCATCTGCAAAAATAACAATTATCTCTTTGAGGCGAGCATACCCATGCTTGGGATGAAATAAATCATGGATTACAATCAAATACACTGCATATCCATGTCATATAACTATATAAAGTTTAGATGTGAGCAATACACAACGGATCTACATCTCAAAATCAAATATATACATGTATAGAATCCATCTTCAAGAAGCAAGTGACGCCTGATGGCTAGAGATGGGGCCTTCAGAGCTCGAGAAACAACTTCAAGATCTTCAAAACTTGGGTAGGAGTGTAATGTGAGTGTACAACTTCACTACCCAGAGGTCTTCGACGACTCGTTGGGAATAGACAAGATGATCTCAGTGATCAGGCATAAAACTTCACTTATTTCGATCAAGGACTTGATTGGACTTTCGGGATGGTCGGACATGAGGTCAAGAGAAAAAATGTAGAAAGGATGACTCAGTTTGGGTAAAACTTCCCTTGGAAAATATCATGACAAATGATCAGACTCAGGAAGCATGACATTGACATAAGTCTACGATGCAGGAGGCAACGCAAACTCTCCATGTGTTTGGAAGAAAAACCAAATGGAGGAGGATACAACTCTATGTAGCAAGAAAAAATTCCTAAGGTCATATTAAATCCCAAATCTTGACGAAAAAATGGAAAGATGTGATTTGTCCAAGGGTGACTCATTGTGCTGCCATAAAAAGAAAATATATTTCCTGGCCTCTTTTTGGGGTATTTTTTTTTTTTTTTTTTTTTTTTAATATTTTTAAAGAGCTTGAAAAAGAATAAAATAATTCTACGTGACAAAGGAGGAACAAGTGTCGTAAGCATACTAGTTCCAAGCACGAGGAACACATTAATTCTCATAACAAGGAGACATGTGCAGAAAAAGGAAACTCAGGGAAAATTCCTCCATGGGTAAAGGTGTCAAGTCACAGAGGAAAAGTGATACAAGGCTTGCGTATAAGGCATGCTTCAAAGGTTCAATTGATAGCAACATGGAGCTAACATTAGGCCAAAGACGCAAAGATGAAAATGTGATAAGAAGAACACGATGAAACCCCCTTCAATGTATTTTTCACGAGCCTAGAGAAGGTAAGCTCGATGGTTTTTTCATGTTTAGAGAGTCTGAAAAAACATAAAAGAAGACTCCACTGGGGTACCTTTTTCGAAAATAGTCTAGTCGGTTTGAAAAGGGGGTAAACTTACACTGAAAAGACGTCTATTGAGAACCATTTTAACGAGTGTGACATAGACAAGATCACTCAACAATCTTCTCAATTTTAAGGAGTCTGAAAAGAACTTAACTATGGACTCTGTATAGTATGTTCTTATGGACTGATTAACGAGTGTGAAGGAACAAGGTCACTTGACAATCTTTTCAATTTTAAGGAGTTTGAAAAGAGATTAACTATGGAATCCATAAGGGATGTTCTTCTAGACTAGTTTAACGAGTGTGAAGGAACAAGGTCACCTGACAATCTTTTCAATTTTAGGGAGTTTGAAAAAAGATTAACTATAGACTCTCTGGGGATTCCTCTTTCGTAAAATTAGTCCCTCAGGCCTGAAAAAGGGTTAAACTTATACCTGAGAATACTCTTCTAGCGAACCGAAATTCTTAGAGTATACCTTTGTTCATATAATTGACCATCCAGACTGAAAAAGGGGTAAAGTACCGCTAAACAGACATGCCTTCAAATTTTAGTTTGGCAAGCATAAAGGACAACAAGATCGCTTGACAATATTTTCATGTTTAGAGAGTGTGAAAAGGGATTGAAAGAAGACTCATTTTTTGGGAGTCTCGAGGGTGAGGCCAAGAGTGATGACACATCCGACGTATGAGGCTCAATCTCATAATCATGACAGGACGAAAAGGACTCCCGAGCCTAAAATCATTGACGATGTCATGAATGCCAAAATGCAACTAGGATCTACCTAGGGCATCCATGTAAAGGTAGGCTCTACCACTAAATTATGACACTTCTAAAGCAGCAATAGTGGTTTTGTGTCGCATTTCAGTGGGATCAATCCTATGGAAAAGTAGAAAATACAACGAGATGCAGAAAGTGGAGGTGGAATCCTAACTTATATGCAAAAAGTTGGAAAAATGACTTTTACGAAAGGACCTTTAAAAGTGAACCATGCTAAATGATTTTCAAGCCAAAAAAAACCGACAAAAGGGTTCAAAAAAGTGGAAAAAAGGGCCAAAAAAGTATATAAATAGAAGCTAACAACTCATTTTCACCATTGCAAATTGATAATTAGCCAAAAAGCTAAAAATACCCCTTTGCTAAAAGAGTTGAGTCTGGGATCTTCAAAGGATGAAACGAACTTCCGCTCAGACCAAGTAAGTACAAACCAACCCCTCTTGCATTTCCATACTTCATTTATGTGTTCCTTTTAGTTTTTTGGGGGGTGCGCCCTCCCAAAAAAGGGAGGCCCTATGTGTACGCGGTATATCTAAGGACAACCCACGTATGTCCGTGGGAAGAAAACAATCTTCATGTGTGCATACGCGACTATGTCCAAGACAACCCATGTACACCCTAATTAACATAGAAAAATAAAAATACAAGAGCTAAATCCTTCCATGAACTTTCCATTTGACATAATGTATGTCCACTGGAGAGAGAGGGAGCACAAATACATTTATATCTTGGTCAAAGAGGACCTTGCTGCTGTCGCCGCATTGAAACAATGCAAGTTATGGAAGTTATTTCAGTGTCCACTCATGAGGGCACAACCCAGGCTGTTGAATGCCTTGGTGGATTATTGTCCCCCCGACACTGAGGCATTTATGCTTGAGGGGAATTCGTTGACTCCAACGACTGAGGACATATACTTTCTGACTGGCCTATCAAGGAGAGGGGAACCAGTCAACTTGTGTTCTTTTTCCCCTGGGCCTCACAACATCACCGAGCTGATCAGACTATATTGTGAGGCAGACACTAAGAAAGTAGGTTCTCAAGTGCCAATCCACAATATCACCAACCTATGACTAAAAGTGATAGTTCTACTCATTGGGAAGATCACTTGGTTCGCGACCTTACATCAAGCCTCTTGGGCGCACATGTATTGTGTAGTGCAGTGCTTAAATGCATGAGTGTTCTACTGGAGCATGACCATGCTTGATTGCATGAAGAGACAATTTAGAGAGTGTCATGGGTGAAGTAACAACAAATTTGGGTTTGGTACTATATTATGCTCATTCTTCTTCGAGAGGGTACCCAACATGAGTCCATGAGAGACAATACGGGGGCATGTGGCCTCCTTCCTAGTAGTGTGTAGGTGGGAGGCATTGCTGCTGTGAAAGGGGGGAGGAAGGACCATAGAGGCCTTCGAAGATACATTTTTTGACTAGTGGGCACGACAGATTCCGGCAATAGAGCACTACCCCTATGCCATGATAAACATTTCCAAGGATCCGGACGTGCCCGTACCTTATGGAGAGGAGCGAGGAGAGATAGGTATTTTTTTTTTAAGTTATTTTATTTTTAGTTTCTTTTTATATATATCATTTTTATGTGTACCAGAGTATCTAACAAATATGTATTTGTTATGTATAGATGTGGGACCGGTGCGTCTAGCAGACTTCTCGAGGACCAAGCGACGTCCTCGACCAGAGGTAGTACTAGTCATAGCCGCTGGACTGACAGAAGTAGCAGTAGGGGGATCCCAACCAGAGAGGCTGTGAGAGTTTTGAGATGGGTGAAGAGGAACCTCACCGCGCTCACTCGTGTAGTTCCCATGGATAAGATCGAGGATCTCCCACCATCAATGCAACCTCATGTAGTTGGGGTGCCACAGACCTAGGTCCAACTCTTCTGGCATTTGGAAAACTTCATTGTTCACTATGGCAGGGCCAACATGTCTCATGCTTAGCTAGGATGGACCACTTACGTGCCGAGGGCACTCTTTTTGTATATTTTTTAGGGCATAAGCCCCATGATGTATACTAGATATATATGTTTGAGGCATTCATGCCCATCGATGTACTATGACACTTATATATATATATATATATATATATATATATATATATATATATATACATATTTTTGTCTTATATATAACATTTTTTACCAATGTATGTACATGTGTATGTGTGTGCTTCTTTTTATGTGTGTGCAATATGCCAATCTAATACTTGATTAGCTAGAGTATCAATAATTTGATTTAATATCCTAGGAACATAGATATACGTAATGTAATCAAAGCAACGTTCTAAGAGATGTACCCTAAGGAACCGTCGGTGTAAAGTAGGATCATAAACGTGGTAAACCCCATTTGACTAGGACGCAACTAGCTGTGCATCTAAGTAGACCCAGAGGTGAGATATACCATGCGACAAAGCATCACAAAGAAACTCTATCACTATGTTGTACTCGACGACATTGTTTGTGGCATCACCTAAACAGATACCTCCAGAAGATAGCAATTGGCCTTGAGGCATGAAAATCACCTAAGCTACGGAAGCAAACCTCCGAGTGTGTCAACTAGCACCATCCGCGAACCCAAAAAACACCTCTAATTCACTTAACATCCGCCACAGTGAAAAAGACGACATAAATAACGAGATGTCCATAAAACAAAAAGACAAAAACTAACTGTATAAGAAATATACATATGTACAAGAAGTTACCCAAGACAACCCACTTACGATTAATACTTCTTGAGGTAGAGCCCATTTCTAGGCTCCACCAAAGTATTTCCCTCAAAGTCAACCAGACGATAAGCGCCCTTATTTAGTACCTCCTTCAAGATGAAAGATCTGAACCACATGGGTTTGAAATTGCCTGCCCCCAGGGGATCCTTATCTTGGTCGTAGACTAAGACAAGGTCACCTTCAAAGAAAATACGAGGATGAACAGACCGATCATACAGACACTCGACTCTTTTCTTGTGAGCCTTGTTGGCCAAGGCTACGTCACGGTGTCGCTCATCGAGTTGCTTGAGATATAATAAGTGTTCCTCAAGTGGTGAAGTGTATGGAAATAATTGTACTGCCAACTTTAGAGATGGGATCTGACACTCTATTAGCAAGACTGCTTCCATCCCGTAAACAAGTTGAAAAGGTGAGAAACTGGTGGCAGTCTTTACAGACGTTTGGTAAGCCCATAATGATGAGTACAACATCAAATGACAATTGGACTTGGCATAATTGATCATTCATTGTAGAATAGTCTTGAGGGACTTATTCACAGCCTCCACCTGACCATTCACTTGTGGGTAGTAGGGTGATGAATGGTCTTGCCTCAACCCAAGCTTTGATGTTAACTCAAACATCATTTTGTTCTCAAAGTGACTGCCATGGTTAGTGACAATCTCCTTTTGGATGCTGAACCTTGCTATTATCTGATTGAATATAAAGAGAGTTGTTGTCTCGCCATCATTATTGAATGTTGGCATAACCTCGACCCACTTTGTGAAGTAGTCTACTGCTATGATGATATAATGATACCCCCTGGCTGAATCTAGGTGGAATGTAGTAAAATCAATCCCCCACTTGGTGAAGGGACCAAAATTAATGACAGGAAACATGGGAGCAAGGTTTTCCCTCATCTTCCAAGAGAATATCTGACATGGGTAGCACTTCTTGATCGATTCAACACAATCCTTGATCAACGTCGGCCAAAAGTAACCTGCTTGTAGAATATTTTGGGTTGTTTCCAACCCAGAAAAATGAACACCACATGCTCTAGTGTGGCAGTCATTAAGAATGAGTTATGCTTCTTCATGAATGAGGCATCGACGAAGGATGCAATCTACACCTCAACGATATAAAGTGTCATCGAGTATGAGTTACGTTTTTGTCGGATGGCATATACAGTGGCTCTCATGGAGAGAAGAAGAGGCGGTGCACTTCAAAGTCTATGGATATACTAGTATATCTCTATACCAAGTGTCCGAAGATGAAATCAGAAAAATATCTCCTTTAATCGGTGAGTCTTCGGGCTTAACATCACCTGATTCGACCAAAAGTTTCAAGATAAGTTCTACAAATACCAATGACTTTTTGGATTTCACGAAAACAAAATCCAAGTCAAATTCCTGGATTGATAGATTATTTATTGGGTTGTTTAAAAAATGGCAACGCTGAGGCATTGGAGTCATATGAATACTAACTGGAATCTGATTTTCTTCGTCAGTTGCATGGAATACATGACGTCGCTACGTATTTTTCAAAGATGTGGTTGTTTGCATCTCCAATTCTGCCTGCACATGAGAGAGGGCTTTGGGGAGATACATTTTGTATACGATGGTTGTCTAATTGGCTCAATATATCAATTGGAATATGGTCATTGACAAGAAAGACAAGATATCTACTATTCAACAAAACTACATCTAACAATCCATATTGCATCTTGTTCCATGATGACAATGTTGTCAGTGGTCATTATGAACCACTGCTGTACAGAAAAATGTCCATATGAAATCTTGGGGGAACTCATATTTACTTGTCCCTCATTTGAAAAGACCTTGAATCGCAGTGGAAACGAATTATGCATCGCATACACTGCCATGGTTTGTAGCTAGCGACAACTATTGTATCTAGCTGTGGAGATACTCTATTCAATTCAATTTGTTGTTTGGTAGCAATAGATTTCGATGTGTAGTCGTTGTGGCTTTACATTGTATAGTCCTTTTGCAATGCAATTATAGGTGGAAACCAATAGGCTTTTAGCTTCTTGCATCAACACCTTTCGCCATATCTCCTAGAAAATGTGTCGGCAATTGCAAGTTGGCAGGAATACCTTGTAAACATGGTGTTGCCATATGAAAAAGGAAATGTGGAGTGTTGCAGATTCTGTTTGCAATGGATATCTATCATATTCAAAATAAATATCTAGGTCTGGTTGGCCCTACCAGATGGCACTGTCCATTCCTGGTCTATTGATTTGAATTACGATCGAACGATTGACATCCTCTCGTTGAAAATAGATATGACATATATCCATTATCAACCTTTGCTTGGACATATCACTAGTTCAGGGTTCAATGTCCATGTTAACCAAACCACATTGAATCTGCATATGTGTGGCATGTTGTTTAATGAGAATGAAACTCTTCCCAGTTGCGATAAGGCCATACAGGGCTTAAACAAAAAACGTAGACTAAGTTATCACAACTTGAAAAAAATCATGCATGAAATTCGTCCCGGTTGTGATGAGGCCATACAGGGCTTAAACAAAAAACGTAGACTAAGTTACCACAACCTGAAAAAGTTCATACGTAAGAGAGAAAAAAAAATTGGTGGTATAGGAACTACTGGCATTCCAGTGTCCAGTGTCAATGCCAGACAAACCACATTGAATTTGCATAAGCGTCGCATGCTATTTAAAAATAGTGAAATTCATCCCAGCTGCCATCAGGTCATCCTGCCTTTCAACAAGAAACGTACACTAAGTTACTGCAACTTGAAGAAGGTCATGCACGAGAGAAAAAAATGCATTGCTACGCTTCCTTTTAGAGAGAAACTGACATATCACAATCTAAAAAAAATTGTTTGTGCATAACACAACATAGATAGGTATGGTCGCATATCCCACAATGGTCATGCAACTGTCCCAAAGGAAAAAATCAAATTTCGTGGTCTAGAAGCAACACCGTGCACTGCTTCCGATGAAAACCAACAAACACTTTCTACCCATGCTTCCCTGCGAAAGAAATATGCAAGACAGACGTATATGAAACAATTCAAAGACACTCCTTCCATTGCATGTGAAATTTGCGATCAATTGAATTTCGTAAAAAATAGTTAGTCTTTCACGCCTGATTTGGAAGCAGAATACCTTCGCTTGACAAAATATGATAAAACATTTTCCAGTGGAAAAATTTGTCTTCCATGCAAACAGCTGCTTGAAAATGGAAAACTGCCACAATTTGCAACCCCTGACCAAATAATATGTAATAAACCACTACCATATGTAAGTGCACTTACGGAACTTGAAGAGAGACTTGTGTCTCTGCAAAGTGCATTTGCACAAATCAGGCCCTGGGGCTATAAATGACCCCAAATGGGCTTAACATGATCAATTATTAATGTGCCTATTCAACTAGATGTTGTGCAAAAATCCTTGCCATAGTTCATTAGCGATACACTGACAATTGATGTGGATATCAAAAGACGCTTGCAATACAAAAATGAGTATCAGAGAGGCAAAGTGCATGTGGATGTTGTTATGAAAGCATTAAAGGAATTATGTTCCAGGTCCCTGTACAAAGCACATAACATTTGTATAAATGAGAACTGGAACGGTATTCTTGGAGAAGAGGATGGAAGCTCTATAGAGACTCTAAAAAATGCTAGTGAATTTGATACAAGTGATGAATCAGAGAATGAAACACCTGGTGAGACATTGGTGCATGGATTCACTAATTCACAGTGCATTCGTGACTTGCAAGACAAGATTGTCGAAATTGCACCTGCTGAGGGGCAACGTCCACTTGGAATATTCAAGGAAAGATTCGCTGAGGAAATGAACTTCCCAACACTCTTCTATGGAGATCCATGTTTCACTGAAATTATAGAACGATTCAGTTATCATAAAATAGTTCGATGGGAGCTGCTACATTCAAGCGGTGACTTCTCCTGTCACATAACAAATTTGTTTTTCAAAACAATGCGCATAATAATAGAGCAAGTTCTTTCTTACATGTGGGTCCGAATAAGAAAAGGCCAATTACAAGGAAGAAAGTTGTTGGCCAAGGATGTCAAGTACAAAGTAAACCTAGAAAAAATTCTAAAATCTGATATTGGATGCATATATTTCAAAAGCATTTGCATCTCTCTTGACTATTTGCAACAAAAAAAGAAAATTATTTTTGCAATGATCCGACAATTGGGCCCGCCAACAATTTTCATCACATTTACAAGTGCAGAGCATTGTTGGGATCCATTGGTGGCTGCCATATCTAACTTGCATAGGAACAGGAAACGTAAAAAAGAAACCGATACACTGGAAAATAATGGCATTGACTACCTCATAAGAAAATACCTAGTGACATGTACTCGCTACTATAGATATAGAATAAATGCTTTGAGATAATTGGTATGCCATGATGAACTTTTTTTCGGAAAAATATCAGACTACTTTTTTGTGACTGAATTCCAGAATAGGGGGAATGAACATGACCACACACTGTTGTGGATAGAGGGTGCACCAGTCTATGGAGATGACAACAATTCATAGATTGAGCAATTTGTGGACAAATACATAACATGAAAAATAGATCATTTGGATCCATAACTTGCCAAAGTTCATAGACATTATCATACAAGAAGTTGTAGAAAACAAAAAAACTCACATTGCAGATACAACTTTCCTGTGTCGCCAATGACAACAACAAGAATCATAGAAACACTTAGTTTAGAGGACAATGTTGTTGCTAAGAAATCTAAATCCTTGTTCGCATTTCTAGAACAAGGAGAGTTTGATGAGTTGATGAGCTTCGATGACTTCCTGACAGAGCTAAATCTAACAGAGGATGACGACATCCAAGCCATACAATGTACACTTAAACAACCAACAATTTTCCTTAAACGAAAACTTTCCCATATTTGGAACAACAATTTCTCCAAGGACATGCCAGTTATGTGGAATGAAAATATAGATGTGCAGTACGTCCTAAATGCATATGTTGCAACATCATACTATACCTCGTATATGACAAAGGTTGACAAATCTATGACACGTGCATTCAGAAGAATACATTAAGAACATGAAAGAAGTCATATTGATGCCATACAAATGATCTGTACGCTTGGAAATACATTGCTTAATATTCAACAAATGTTTGCTCAACAAGCAGTCCACATTGCACTTTCCCTGCCCCTTAATTGTAGTTCAATAAAATGTGTCTTCATAAACACATCTCTACTTGAGAAACACACATGTGTGCTTAAACCACCTGTTTTGCTAGAACAAGATCTTGACAATTCAGAAGATGTTCTATGTCGCTCTATTATTGATTATTACCTCCAACGTCCATCTCCTATTAGACATATCTTCTTAGCATAATTCATATCGCATTACAAAAAAAATGATGTGCCCATATCAAAAAGAAAAAAACCCTCTGTGATACGGTTTTCAAATACAATAAACATTCTGACTATGAAAACTATTGTAGAGAAAAACTGTTTCTATACGTTCTGTTTGATGAAAACGAAGAGACATTAAAACATAACTTCTCTACATGGGAAGCTGCATATGTTGCCTCTGAGACTATAGTGCAAATCAATGAAGCTAGATTTACTTACAATGCTAATCCAACATGGGGTGATCTAGAAATTGCAACTAATGAGCTAGAAAACCCTGACAATCTTGATGAGACATTCACAAACCGAAAAACAACCAGAACTCCCTGCGAGTCCTATGACTTGCAAGCGGATTTGACTTGTCCTCGAGAAGGTGGCAGTGAAAAATGTATCAATCTTGGTTTTCATGTCAAAAAACATCTTTTCCTTATTGAAAATAACGAATACCACAGAATAAGACGGCTGTTGAATCAAGAACAACAAACAATTCTAAAGGACATTGCGCTTTAAAAACACTTGAACATGGACACTCATGTGCACTTGTTCCTTATAGGCAGAGCAGGAACATGCAAGACATTCACAACAAAAGCACTGTTCCAAATGCTTATACGAATCTATGATTCAAACAATTCCTCTGATCCTATGAAACCAAAGGGCCTAATAGTTGCATACACAAGAAATGTTGCATATAATGCAGGTGGAACAATAGTCCACTCTGCATTTTTAATTCCTTTTAACAAGTCACAGTTTCTTCCACTTAGCAAAGAAATGTTAGATACGTTGTCTAAGCTTTATGACAAACTCCAACTTGTCTTTATAGATGAAGCATCTTTGATTGGGATTCGCTTCTTGTATTCTATTGACAACCGACTAAGAAGCATAAAATATGTGCAAACAAAATACTTTGGAAACATTGACATGATATTATGTGGGGATCTTTACCAGGCATAGCTGATCCAAGATTCTTTGATATTTGAACAACCTACGGTTAACATGCAAATAGTAACGCATGACTTCTGGAGAGACAATATTAAATTCTTTGAATTGCATACTACAATATGCCAGACAGATGAAACATTTATTGTAATTCTGAATAGAATGCAGACGAACAACCAAACATATGATGACTTAACATATATCAATTCGAGGTGCTTGCGACCTGCACCAACAGACCCAACGTTCCCTTACTTGTTCTACACAAATAAGGATGTTGCAATGCATAGCAAGAACATGCTATCACTCGTGCCTGGGGATGATATCATCATCAATTCAATTGATCTCGAAGAAGACAACCATGGAAATGTGTCACGTCATAAACATACCACCACTTTACCTTTGCAACTTGTCCTGAAATTAGAAATGTTGGTTGAAATATATGCTTGCAACTATGATTCACAAGATGGCTTGGTCAATGGTGCAGATGGAATACTCAAAGGCTATAGGAAAACAAAAAAACTTGATGCCCTTTGGATTAAGTTCCATGAACCGCATATAGGCAAGCGACAAACAATCAAGTTGGCTTATCTATATAATTCAAATACTGCAAGCGATTGGACACCTATTTTGCGAATATCAAAGCCAATATCGACATAAGCAAAGACATGTTGATTGAAGATTCGAAAAAAGTTTCCAATTAAACTTGCATGTGCACGTACAGTCCACAGATTGAAAGGACTAACACTTGATAATGTTGCATTTCAGCCTGCTGGAATTCGGATACATGGACTTGTATACACAACATTGTCTCATGTTAGAAGCATAGACTCCTTATATTTACTAAGTCCTCTTGCAAAAGATAACTTCAAATTCAAACAAAAAGTTGATATTGAAATGGATCGCCTCAAGACTACCACAAAATGGCAAATGCGGTATGATTACCAATCCATACAAACAAAGTCATCTGTATCAATTCTCTCTCTTAACACACGCAACTTACATGCACACTTGGATGATATACTTAATGACTATGATACAATGAAATCTGATATTCTGTGCTGGCAGGAAACATACATGGCATTATGCATGCAAAACAAACAATTTCCAAATCACAATTGCATATCAAGTTACATTACACATGGGGTGATGATATTGGTGAAAAAACATGTACCAATTTTGCACCATGTACATTTCGAAGAAAATAATGTTGATATGGTGCTTGCAAAGATATTTTACCATGGAACAGAAATTGCAATACTAAATCTGTATGCTTCTCCCCATGCAACATTCTCCAACATACTAAATGTTATTTCCAATGCATTAGGTCATTTCCATCTGAACGGACCCATTTTCCTTGTAGGAGACTTCAATATTGACATGCTACAAAATAATGCCAGAACAAAAGAATTGGAAAACTACATGTGCAAATACAACCTCCGCTTTCTTTTGAACAACACAAGCAATGTGCAAAATGCACTTATTGACCATGTGTGGTCAAATGTGCCCATTCCTCAATACAACATCTTTATCTTAGACACATATTGGTCTGATCATGATACAATTGGTATTGCACTTGA
>JZKD02S2360039.1:0-19102 GCA_000966675.3 Picea glauca
TGTCGGAATGGCCCCAGGCTCTTTAATGGTTATTTATACTTTTTGAGGTACCTCCTTTACTTGACTCTGATCTAACCTGACTTGTAACTTCTTATTTGCAACAAGTTCTCTCCTTTAATTAATTTTGGGGCCGACTTGTTACTTCTTGTTGTAACCGTTTATGGGATTTTTAACCATACTTTGGGGCTTCATTTGTAAGAGGGTATAACTTCTCAACCATTAGGAACCATGTGGTGTACCACCTACCATTGGAAATGGCATGACAAGGACTTGTTAGTGTTTCATGGAAACCTGCACTGGAGACCTAGCTAAAGCATACACAAACAAAGCTTATCAAGAAAAGGAAGAGAATCAATGTATATTATGATCTAATCAATGATTGAGTGATCTGCACTCATATAGTAAATAACATCCTATAATTAGGAATGCATGCATAATAGTGATGGTCAAATATTAGAAATTCTAAAATAGAACTAGTCAGTTAACTCCCACTGAACTAGTGTGCCAAAAATAGAAATTTCTCCAACACCCGCCCTGAACATCACTATGGAGTAAAAAATGAGTCCTGGATACTAGGCCATATTAGGTACTCATGTACAATGCAAATAATGAACACCAAATAAAAGTGAGGAAAGAGGGAAAACCACATGGGAACAAAACCCCCCCTCAAAAGGTAATGCATCAAAAGAAGAAAATGGTAGCTTCTAGACAACTGTATTCTTCACTGCAAGACGATATCGTAAAGTCTGAAACTTCTGCTCACTGAAAGTCTTCATGAATATGTAGAAATATTTATGGATCTGATGAAGTCCTTTGGAAACCTGTCGGGCCTTGTACCTCTTGATCCTGTGGACCCATCTGCACCGGAAAATATTCATTTCTGGTGGAAGTGGAACCAGATGCCAAGTTTGATTCTCTAGGAGAGAGTCATGCTCATCCTGCATGGCTTCTTTCCATAATGGATTTCCCACAATCTTATTGTAGGTCTACGGATCAATATATTGAACCATATAGAAATGCATGGTCATCACAGGTTCTGAAGCTAAAATTACATGAGAAGAATCCTCATGCTAAGATTGAGTCCTCCTCGAATCCAATGGATTCCTTGCAAGGTTTCCTGTTGGCTGAAGTGTGGTTTGTGCCTTCTTGGGCATCTACTGAAGCTTGACACTATCTTCTTATCTGGATGTACTACCCTCTTATTTCCATGTACATAATCTGAGTGTATGGAATCATCTTTGATGTTTGAAACTGATGGAAGCACAAGAGTATATGCATGTTGCACTAGAGGTGCATGAAAATTACTCTCCTTATGTGTAAGTAGAATAGAGGATTCATCGTCAGAAAACTTAGTGAATTTATACAACCTTGACTTGTGATCCACCTCACCAATTGCAATGATGGAATTTTCATGCATATCAATTACTGAAACTTAATCTTATGTAAACTCAACCCTTTTACCTTTCTAAATTATCTGATAAACTGAGAGCAGATTCATAGAAAGCTTTGGAACATGTAGAACATTCTCAAAACCACCATTGCAGATTTCCACTTTGTTATAACCCTAATTTGCACCAAACATGCTTACCTGGCATCAGGCCATCTCAGATTCCTTCTTTTCCAAAACACTACTGAACAACTCTTCTTAAAAACCCTTTTTATAAAGGCCCACGTGCTCTGCTCCATTACTGCACGCGTGTACATGCTAGTTGACCCAAGATAGCCCGCACACACCTACAAAATCACGAAAAAAGGAAAGTTTATGATGGAACACACAGATTTGGGTAGGTTAACTAAACATTTTGGTGATGCATGGCCGTTCATTCGACCAAATACCTAGATCCTTCTAACCTATAAAAGAAGGGGTAGGGATCCCATTTGAAAAGGAGGAAAATCATAGTAAAGAAACTATACCCGATTGAGCATTCCCTTTGTCCCAACCTTTAGCGATCCTTGTGAAAAGAGAAGTATACAGCAAAGCATTTGGAAGATAGTGGAAGAAGAACCTAGGACCAGGATCGAGGAGTAGTAGCCAACTTTATCATTGTAAGGTATCATGGTGAAGTTAATAAAAGAATTGATTTTCCCGTCCCGCCATATGAGATTGTCATTATTTGAATACTAATTGTATGATTGATTAAATATCTAACCCATTAGTTCATAGATCAAATGCATGTGGAGTTATTTTCTTGTCTTTTTTTAATGTAGGTCGGCATTGGGAGGACAGATGCAGTCAAAGAATGAACAAGTGTGAAAAGGGATCAACATCAAACATGAAAAATAAGGTACGTCGACTTAATCTCTTGAGCCTTGTATTTACATATGAGTGGTGGGGGTTTAGGCATGGGATTATGGTAAGAAGTAAGAATATTTAGGTCATTTATGCATGCATGATAAAAACCCTTAGTGCTAGTCCATAGGAGGGATTTTCCACCCACAACAGAATTGGTGACCATACTGAGGAACTCTAGGGTTTCTGGGAATATTTTTTCTTGGGTATTTTTAAGAACTGGTTTCATTCCTTATTTTTAAAGTTTCTGCAAAAGTCTGAGCTAATAGAGATTATGGTCTTCCATACCAATTATCTTTGTTTCTTTGCTTGACCGCATTTTTTTCGAGACCCACATAGGTACACGCGACCTGTATAAGGTCTGCACACGTGTACCCATGCTCTACCTTCCCACAGCCCGCGTGTACACGCTTGCTGAGGAAGTGTCAGTCGCATGTATGATCCTAGAAAATTTCTTCTAGAGATGCATTAATCCTCTCTCCTATTAGAAATAATCCTTCTCAGGGGTTTTCTGGAACTCATTCTAGTCTTTGTTGTTTGCAGTCTATAGCTTAGGTTTCACCTCAGATTGGTTTGTTCTATGAAGTTTTCCTTGAATTGTTTTCTTTTTTCTATCAAAGTAGGTGTCCGAGTCTTCAAGAGATTTTGGTTCTTAGTACCAGTAGTCTCTGCCTAGGCTTGATTGCTTGTCCTTTCATTTTTTAGAGTTTCAAAAGTACACGCAGCTTGTATAAGGTCTGCATGCGTGTACACGCACCCTGACTTTACACAGCTTGTTTGCACACGCTTGCTATTGAACTGTCAGTAGCGTGCCTGTGGAGAAAATTTTTGTTTAAGGTGAGGCAGCCATCCTTTCCTTTGTCAAGAGTTATACCTCTCAGGTTTTTGGGTCTCTATCATAGCGGTCAGTAACTTAGGTTTGATCATAGCAATAGATTTTTTTTTCATTAAGAAGTTTTCCTCAAAATTTTCTTTTTATAGGGTTTTTAGACAAGTGTGAGAGTCCAGTTTTAATTTGCTTGTGTGTTATTTTTTGACTCTTTGCGATCTACGCTTAGGCCAGAAGTTTTCTTGGTCTTTGTTTGTTGATATTTTTCCTTTTTTCTTTGTGAGCATTCAAATAAAATAAAAAATATTTCTTGGTTTGGTTAAATAGTGTTGGTTTGCATTAGTAAACAGGAAAAGTCTTTTCTTTCATAAGTTATTGACGATTTACTTAGATGATAAGTAGCTCGTAGTCAAGTTAAATCCTTCTTTGAGTTTGTTGTTCAAATATCTTAGAAAATTTTAGTTTGAAAAGTTGATTAAGATTTGAATCAAAAAGAAGTTATTTTGTTTCCAACTTTCTGTTTATTTTTCTTTCGTCTTTCAAACATCACTAGTTTTCACTTTCATAACCATTGACTTAAGACAAGCCATAAAAATTAACACTAAATCTAAAATTAATTAGACTTCTTATGTTTGTAGGGTCAACCAACTAGTTTAGGGTTAGGGCCTTGAATTAGGTTGGAAAGGAAACTCTTCAAGGCCATTAAATCAAACATTGGAGTCTGAGCTAGGGAGTGTTAAAAGTCTAGTATCGTGAAAGTTATCTGAGACCCCACTCTAACACAGGGGCTAAACATGAGGTCACATGAGGAAAGTTAGCAGAGATAACCCCTCCAAAGCTGGACCAATCGTAGTGGAGAACACATATAGAGGGATTGTCTTGGGATTCCGTCGATTGCATTTTCCATGGAGCTTCGTGGGTCTCGAATCCGTTCGAGGTCCTCAGTTGTCTTCCAGACCACTTGCTTTCGATACCCTTGACAGGTTTCAGCTTGATACCTTGCTCATTGTGGTCTACCCAACTGCCGACTGTACCCGCTTGGTGACTGTTCACGCGTTGGCAACCTAGTTGCCTATATTTTTTAGGGACATACACGGGCAACTGCAGGGGTATACTGTGGTACCTAGGAAAAACATCGGGCCACGCTTTGCAAAGTATACCCAGAGGGTGATTCCATGTTCGAGGTGCACTTGCACCGATAAGTTTCTCTAGTGTTGTTTGTTGTAATTGTTCTTCCAACTAGTTTAGTGTTTGCTTGTTTGATCTTATAGGGACTTTCCTAGTGTGTGTTGTTTTTGAACGAATAGAAAGCCCTAGTGTGTCTTTGATCTTCTCACACAGTGGAGGATCACAAGATCTGTTGGTCACGAAGGCTTCTTGGCCTGCCACCGGTTACACTAGATCCACCCCCGCCATCGCTAAGGCGAAAGCTAGACCAAAAAGGGTCTTTCGAAGTGACCGGGTCACCTGAAATCACACCTGACCAACCTATATTAAAGGACCTATCTACACCTTTAAAGAGGACGATAATGGAGGCAAATACTGTCTCTTTTCCTGGGAATCCTAATATTCCCACCACGGTTGTCGTCACAGGGGGTGTTCCACCTCCTACCTCACCGTCACTAGTCCGAGCCACCATGGTCTCGACTGCCTCTACCTCGAGTAGTGGTCTGATCCTGTCTTTGGTGACGTCCACTACTCCTTTCACATAGAGTGCGACAGGCCCTCCATTCTTATACTGGATGCCTAGATCAGGTACAAGTCATGTACTATCCTACTCCACTTTGCAGACTTTAGGTCTCAGGGCAGGGAGCTCTAACACTCCATTGCAAAGACCCATCGGGGGCACTTCAACTCCTTTTAACACTTTCCCTTATGGGGGAGGTCATATACCTCCTTCGTCCCCTTCACTCGGTGATACCCACCAACAATCCATCGAGCCAAACACACACCATAGTTCAATTGGAGTAGGGAGTCAAGGACCACATTCTCATAATATGCCGGTAGGGTCAACACCATTTTCTTTGTTCGATGCATGTGGTAACAACACTTTCTCGTCAGCTGCTTTCCCGATTGGGGGAAACCGCGGTTATGGACAACCTAATCCTATGCAGGGTACTATTCCTACATGGGGGGGAAACCCAAGAACTTTTTCCACATCAGGACCTTGGAATTCTTGGCAAGGATCAGTTCCCTTATCAGGAATGCCTATTTGGGGAAATTCGTTTCACAACCAATGGAACCTTGGACAAGGTGCTATGCCTATGCCCATGGGATCAACATGGGGCAACCCTTCCCAAAGTCCTTCGAATGTAATGCACGCCCAACCATCTACGTCCTATTTTTGGAATCAGTCGATGATCTCTCCTCAGATGTAGAATCCATACGCTGGTCATGGCCATGGTTTTTACCAGAACCCCGACTAGAAACCCAACTTTTCCTGGCAACCTAGTGCCAGTCAAGCTCCAGGCCCCTTTTTCAATGGTTATCATCAACAACCAAAACAACCTTTCTTGGCAACTTTACATTTTCCAGACTTGACAAGATTGTTGAATGACCCCATCTGTCCCGATCCACGTTGGCCTCCTATGATGACTAAATTAACTTCGGACATACCAAAGTTCGAGGCCAAGCCTAATGAAGATTCAGGGGATCATGTGACCACCTTCCATCTTTGGTTCTCGTCTAATTCATTGAAAGACGACTTCATACAATTGTGATTGCTTCAATGCACTCTCATCAGGAGTGACGCGACATGGTACATCGAGATCGACCGCTCGAGATATTCTTCCTTCAGTGAATTGGCAATGGCATTCCAAAACCATTTCCAATTACCTATGAGATACGATGCTAGCATAAAATTGTTGTCCAATTATGAACAGAAAAAAGTGGACCATATCTTTGACCACATCTGAGAATGGAAACACCGGAAGAGTTTAATTAAGGTACTAGTCCCACCAGCATTCCTTCTTGAGTGGTTCCTTAAGTCTTTGGTCCCACAACTATCCAAAGACGTCACAACATCATGAGTGTTTTCCTAAGAAGATGCCATCATGAGAGCTCAACAGCTTGAGCTAATTTATTCTCAGTCTAGTTTATTGTATGAGGTTTTCCCCGATGCACCATGATCCATACTTGATAAAACCAAACAGAGAGTTGGACCACATGCCGATGGTATTGTAGGTTCAGCACAAACCAATCCCGCTAAACAACTAACAAAACAAATGTAGCAATTATCTATACAATACACAACGACTAACAAAACTATTTTTTTGGCTACTCCCCCTACCCAAACGTCGGATGTGCACATAATGCAATCAAAAAATCCAAAGGCCACCCAGCAGGCTGATGGAAAGAAAAAACAACGAAATAAGGGTAAGGGGGAGAAGAAACCCACTAATAATGCTGGTGCGGGCAACACTGAGAAACAGAAGGTGAGGTACCCAGTAACCTGTGTGCGAAAGACCACCCGACCCACCAGTTTCCTCGGCTTGTAGAGGCCCAAAATTTTATGACACAGCAACAACCTGATGTGTTAACGAATTTGTTCCAACATGGAAAAAACCTAACCCAAGCCTCTACAAGCGCGGAAGGGGGCATTCAAGGACCCTCTCTGTCTTCGAACAACCATGCATTCAAAAATGTGTATATGATGAAAGGTGATGCTTTTATATCGACTAGAGCACATGTCTATAGTAAGCCAAGCACCTATGAGAAAGGAAAAGAAGATAAAATCCCATCTCTTCCTCTCCAGATCGAGAAGACTATGGGAGAAACAATGACATGCATCCCAAAAGGCGCGTTCAAGAAAGCTTCTCACAACCCAAATGCAAGGGCCGCCCAGAACTATTCTATGATGGAGGATTTATCTCAAACCCCTTGTACGATGTCTGCTTTGGAGATCCTCCAAAGCTTCCCTTCCGAGAGGAAATCTTTGTTAGCATCTTTAGGATCCACCGAGACCTGTAATCCGGATACAATTATGTTAGATACAACCGAATTAAAACCTTGTCTCCCTTACCACATAGAATTTCAAATAGTAGTGGATTACCCCACGAAAACATTTATGCAAAACATTTTCCGCACAGTTGTTGATGAGGGCGCCTCGACATGCTTCATGTCATTGGTGTGTTGGAAGGCCATAGGCCAACCCGTTTTGTTTCTGTCACCTACCCTTATTACCACTTTCAATGGTCGTTCGTTCCGACCACATGGCGTCATCCCCTCTTTCCCCGTGCAGTTAGGAGGGAAGAATCTGTGTGTCGAGGTAGAATTAGTCGACACATCCCTCGACTACAATATCTTGTTAGGTAGGAGTTGGACTTATTCCATGGAAGCAGTGGTTGCTACAGCTTTTTGGGTCTTGTTGTTTCCACACGAGGGCCAGATTGTGACCATTGGTCAATTGTCCTTCTCCAGACCTAACCCTTCATTGGGCGCATCCACCATCCCGATGATTGATAATCCCCAACCAGGCATTGTCAACGTAGGGATTTGTTTGTGGCCATATTTGATGGGTACCTTCGATTACCCGCTCCCTCAAGGCGATGTCAAGTTCATATCATACCACCATAACGTTGATATTTTCCAAGTTTTCTCATTTTGCACGACTTACTTTAATGATCTGTGGATTCTTCCTTCGCCATCGACCACGATGGAAGGGATAGGGCACAATGGTATGTCCATGCCCTTGTCTGCGATAGAGGTAACATACTTTTAGTCCAGCAAGCTTCAACCGACACAGATCCAACTCCTACACAAGAGTTAGATCCAGTCCTAGGGCCTATTTGGGCTCAAGGTTCCCTTGTTGGTACCAATTCGTTAGACTTAGTCTTACCCTCAGACAAAGCAATCATTGAAGCAATGACTAGTCTGGACAAACCCTGGGACGATCTCCATCATAGATCATACTTCCTCTTGGAGTTAAGAAGAATTGAAGAAGGGGAATTCACCTTGACTATGACTGGAGATAGGCTTTTCCTATCAATCCCTTGGCTATACATGAGGTTTATGCCAAGGGTAATATGGAAACTATCACTGAAACTATATTGATTAATATCTCCAGAACCGCTGGCATCGTGGATAATGTTTTCATTGGAGCTAACTGTTCCCCCGAAGAGATTCAAATCTACACAGACTTATTTAAAGAATTCTGCGATTTTTTTTCTTGGTCTTATGAGGAAATTTCAGGCATTGATCCAAAAATAGTCGAACATGAAATCACAACTTATCCATATGCCAGGCCAGTTCAGTAGAAGCTTCATCCAGTTAATCTCAGGAAAGAAACAATCATTAAGGTTGAAGTTGAGAAACTGCTTAAAGCCAGTTTTATCTATCCTATCCATTTGACCCAATGGGTGTCAAATCCTATGCCGATCAACAAGAAACATGGTACGATTCGCGTATGTACGGACTTCCGTGATTTGAACAAGGCCTGTCCAAAAGATAATTTTCCTACACCATTCATTAACCAGATAATTCATGAATGTGTAGGTTGCGAGGCCTTTTCTTTCATGGATGGTTTTTCGGGATATAATCAGATACAAATCAAGCCCAAAGACCAACACAAAACTGCATTCATTTGTCCATGGGGTACATTTTCCTATCGTAAGATACCTTTTGGTATCAAAAATGCTGGAGCTACCTTCAAGCGGGCCATGTATTTTGCTTTCCATGATATCAAGCATATAGTCGAGGCCTATTTAGATTATTTAGCATCTCGATCTTGCAAGAGAACAGATCATTCCACACACCTCTTACTTATCTTTGAGCGATGTCTCCACTTCCATATTCGCTTGAATCCAAACAAATGCATCTTTTGCGTAACTTCTGGACGTTTGTTAGGTTTCATAGTGTCAACAACCAGGATCATGGTCGATCCTTTGAAGGTTGAGGAAATAGTTCAGTTTCCTCCCCCATGCACAGTCCTTCAACTTCAGAGTCTACTGGGAAAGGTGAACTTTTTGAGGCATTTCATCGCCAACTACGCCGAGATCACAGAGGGCTTTATGCACTTATTGAAGAAAGAAGTTCCTTTTCATTAGGACGATGCCACTCAACGCTCCTTCAAAGCATTGAAACATGCCCTCACAACTACCCCTCTACCTTAGCCACCCAACTATAAAAAAGATTTCTTATTATACTTGGATGTAGCAGAGTCAACCATTGGCATGGTCTTAGTTCAGGAAAATTATTTTCTCTCAGAATATGTAATCTATTACCTGAGCCGAGGCCTCGTCGGACCGGAACTCAATTATTCTCATATCGAAAAACTTGCGTTGGTAGCAGTCCATGCTATTCAACGGTTTCGTCATTATGTTCTGTTTCGCAAGACCATCATCATTGTCATTGTGAATCTATTTCAATATGTGTTGACATGATGGGTAATAGGTGGAAAGATCAGTAGATGGATAGTCGTCCTCCAGGAATTTGACTTAGATTTCATTTCGGCGAAATCCAATAAGTCATTGGTCTTCGTAGAACTTATTTCGGAACTTTCGGTCTAGTCAGGTGATGTTGTGCCCAAAGAATCGCCTATTCAAGGAGACATGTTTTTGATAGCATCTTCAAACCCTTGGTATGGAGATATTCTATTCTATCTCCAGACTTTGAAGTGCCTCACCTCTGCTTTTGATGATGAACATCGTCGTATACATCATCAGGCCAAGAATTATCTCATCCTCTAGGACACTCTCTATCGTCAAGGGGTAGATTGTGTTCTTCGTCGATGCCTCACTCATGAAGAAGTGGAACTTGTGCTTAACGATTTCCATACTGGAGCATGTGGCAGTCATTTTTCTGGTTTGGAAACAACCCAAAAGATTTTATGAGCCGGTTACTTATGGCCGACACTAATCAAAGATTGTATCGAATTGGTCAAGAAGTGCCACCCGTGTCAGATCTTCTCTCGAAATATGAGGGCACATCCCACTCCCATGTTTCTTGTCATCACAGTTGGTCCCTTCACCAAGTGGGGAATTGATTACACTACATGCAACCCTCCTTCAGCAAGGGGGCACCATTATATCATTGTAGTCATAGACTACTTTATGAAGTGGGTCGAAGCTATGCCAACGTTTAAATATGATGGAGAGACTGCAGCTCTCTTTTTGTTCAACCAGATAATTGCAAGGTTCAACGTCCCGAGAGAGATTGTCACTGACCATGGCTGTCACTTTCAGAACCAAATGATGACTAAATTAACATCAAAACTTGTATTGTGGAAAGAGCATTCATCACCCTACTACCCCCAAGCAAATGGTCAGGTGGAAGCTATAAATAAATCTCTTAAGACCATCCTACAATGAATGATCAACTCGGCCAAGTCAAATTGGAATTTGATGTTATACTCGGCATTATGGGCTTACCGAATGTCTATTAAGACTGCAACTGGTTTCTCACTTTTTCAACTCATTTACGGGCTGGAATCAGTCTTGCCTATAGAATGTCAGATCCCGTCCCAAAAATTGGCAGTACAGTTACTGCCAGACACTTCTCCACTTGAAAAATGGTTATTATACCTTGAGCAGATCAATGAGCAGTGTCGTGATGCAGCCTTGGCCAATGAGTCTCACAAACAAAAAGTCAAGTGTCAGTATGATCGGTCCGTTCGTCCGAGGATTTTCTCTGAAGGCGACCTTGTCTTGGTCTATGACCAAGATAAGGACCCCCTAGGGGTAGGTAAATTCAAACCCATGTGGTTTGGACCTTTCATCATAAAATACATCCAAAAAAAGGGTGCTTGTCGTCTGGTTGACTTTGAGGGAAATGCTTTGGCAGAGTTTAGAAATGGGCTCTACCTCAAGAAGTATTACTCATAGGTAGGTCACCTTAGGTAAATTTTTGTAGCATATGTATAGACTTTGTACTATTACTTTCTGGTTTCTTTTAGTATTATGGATGTGTCATTTTTTATGTTATCTTTTTTCACTATGGCAGATGTCAAGTGGATCAGAAGTGTTCATTAGGTACGCAGACGGTGTTAGCCGACACACTCAGAGGCTTGCCTCCGCAGCTTGGGTAATTTTTACACCTCGGGGCTAGTTATTATCTTCAGGAGGTATATGTTTAGGTGACACCACAAACAACATCGTTGAGTACAGTGCAGTTATTAAGTTTCTTCGTGACACCCTGTCATTTGGTATCTCTCATCTCTGGGTCTATTTAAACGCTTAGTTGGTTGTGTCTTAGTTAAATAGATTCTACCGTGTTCATGATCCAACTTTACACCGACGATTCCTTAGGGTACGTCTCTTAGAACTAAGCTTTGATTATATTACATATTTTCATGTTCCTAGGAGATTAAACCAAGTTGCAGATACTCTAGCTAATCAAATTTTAGACTGGCATCTCACACACGAATAAAGAAACATACACACAAACATGTAAATACATTTTTAAAGGAAAATATGATCCATAAGACACAAAAAGACATAAAAATCCATATATAATATCATAATCATCAGAGTACATAGGTGGATGCAAGCGCCTCAAAAATATGACCAGTAATGAGTCATGGGGCTTGTGCCCTAAAACAATATATACAAGTAGAGCTATCGGCACGTGAAAAGTCTAGACTAACTAAGGTTAGGGCCTATGGACCCTGTTGTAATAATCAACAGTGTTTTCCAAACTCTGAAATAATCGGACCCACGTCCATGGTGCCCCCACTACATGAGGCTGCATAGATGGTGGCAGATCCTCAATCTTTGCCATGGGGATGGTGCGAGTGAGTGAGGTAAAAAATTTCTCAACTCATCTCAAAACCCTCTCAGCCTCACCGACTGAAAGATCTCATGTTGTTGTTGGTCCCCATGCAGTAGCAAGTGTGGCCCCTAGTCAATGATGATTCCTATTCCTCGCATAATCCGTAAGTCATGCGGGTCCCACATCTGCATATGATAGACACATATCTGTCAATTACTCTGGTATAAAAAAAATGATATATATAAAAAACAACATAAAAATTATATATGTTTCACCAAAAAAAAGGATGCAAACTTACCCATCTCGCCTCGCTCCTTGCCTAGAGGTACAGGGATCTCGGGATATCTCGAGAAATCAATCCCAGCATAAGGATAATCCTCTATGGTTGGGATCTGTCGTGACAACCAAGCAAATAAATCATCATCAAAGGACTCATTGGTCCTTCCACCACCCTGTCGTGGAAGCAACATTGCCCATCTTCAAACCGCAGGAAGGGAGGCCTGATGTCCTCATACCACCACTTGAGGACTGAAACTAGGAACTCTTTCAAAGAAAAAAGAGCATAGAATCATCCAGAACCCGAAGTTCCTCTGCATTCACAATGGGCAATCTGTCAGCTGCCTCTTCATACAATCCAACAATGTGGTGCTCCAGTCAAATATCTGTGCATTTAAGCATTGGACTGTAGAGTTCATATGTGCACAAGACACCTGATGTAGATCCGTAGAACCAATCATCCACCCAATAAGAAACACAATCGCCCACAGTGATAAATTGGTGATCCTTCTTATTGGCACCTGTGAACTTGATTGGTCTGTACCCGCCTCACAATAGAGTCCTATCAATTCTGATATATTGTGAGGCCCAGAAGCAAATGTTCGGAATTTAACTGGTTCCCCTCTCCTAGAGAGGCCAGTCAAAAAGTACATATCCTCTGTAGCAAACACCAACGACTGCCCCTCTAACATAAAATCTTCTGTGTCAGGGTGCCAATATTCAACCAAGGCATTCAATAGCCTAGGTTGTGCTCTCATGAAAGGACATAGAAAAAACTTGAGCAAGCCACATTGCATTAACGCTACCATAGCGTTAGGGTCTTCCCCAACGAGTGTGCTAATATCTTTGTGCTCTCATTCTCTCCATTGCATATACATCCTACACATGGACAAATTTTTAGCAGGTTAGGCCTTGCTTTTTAAAAAAAAATGCACTCATTGGAGGGTCCACGCAGGCTGTTGTGATGATAGTCATGTGTACATGTGCTCTGACATCAGACAGAGTGAGTGTACATGCAATTTGTCATAATACAGCCTGCATGGACCTAGGGCCGACCTTTTAGAGGTCGACGCCCCCCCCCCCAAAAAAAACAAATTAAATGCATATATAAAGAATAAAAAGGGAAAAGGGGGTAGTTTATACTTGGTCCAGAAAGATGGTCGTTTCGTCCACTGTAGCTCCCAGAATCACCGCTTTTACCAAAGGGGGTTTTTTGTTCCAGAGTCAATTTCCAAATCAGCAATGGTGATAATGAGTTTCCAGCTTCTATTTATAGACTTTTTGGCCCTTTTCTTTCACTTTTTTGCCCCCCTTATCATTTTTTCTAAATTGAAAACCATTTAGATTGATTCAAGAGTTTCTATGGAAAGTTACGTTCAGGTATCAGGACATTTTTTGGACTTTTGGGTCACTTTTGATGGCCCGTGGGGAAAAATATCAGATGGTCAACTTGAGCATATAAGTTAGGTTTCCACCCCTAATTTTGTATCTCGTTGTCTTTATCCCTTTTCCATAGGATCGATCCCATTAGGTTGCGACACAAAACCATCATTTCTGCTTTAGAAGTGTCACGATTTGGTGGTAAATCTTACCAGAACATGGATGTCCTAGGCAGATCCTAGTTGCATTATGGTGTCCATGATGTCATTAATGACTGTAGGCTCGGGAGTCCTTTTAGTTTTTCCCGATTACAAGTTTGAGCCTCATTTGCATGACTCTTTATCACTCTTGATCTCACCCTTGGGACTCCCAAAACATAACGGGTCTTCTTTTAAGCCCTTTTCAGACCCTCTAAACATGAAAATATTGTCAAGCGATCTTGTGGCCTTTCACACTCATTAAACTGAAATTTGAAATCATGTCTGTCCAGTGGTAGTTTACCCCTTTTTCGGTCCAGATGGTCAACTGTACGAACAAAGGTATACTCTAGGGGCCTTGGTTCTCTACAAGAGTATTCTCAGGTATGATTTTAACCTTTTTTCGGGCCTGAGGGACTAAATTTATGAAAAAGGAACCCCCATGGAGTCCATAGTTAATCTCTTTTCAGACTCCCTAAAATTGAAAAGATTGTCTAGTGACCTGATTCTTTCACACTCGTTAAACTGGTCCAGAAGAACATTCCCAATGGAGTCCATAGTTAACCTTTTTTCAGACTCCTTAAAAATGAAAAAAATGCCTAGTGATCTTGTCTTTATCACACTCGTTAAAATGGTTTTGAATAGACGTCTTGTCGGCGCTAGTTTACCCCTTTTTCAAACCAACTAGACTACCTTCGAAAAAGGTACCCCATTGGCATCTCCTTTTACGTTTTTTTAGACTCTCTAAATATGAAAAACCACCAATCTTACCTTCTCTGGGATCATTAAAATTACATTGAAGGACGTTACCATTTTGTGTTTTGTTAACCGTGTTTGCATACCTGCGTCTTTGGACTAATGTCGGCTCCATGTTTACCTCCACTGAACCATCTGAAGCATGCCTTATACACAAGACCTGTAGCACTTTGCCTCTACGTCCTGACACCTTTGGCCCCGGGAGGGATTTTTCTCGAGTGTCCTTACTTTGAACATTAGTCTTGTCCTTGTGCCTCGAACTTGTATGTTTGTGACACTCATCCCTCCTTTGTAACATAACATTCTTTTATTATTTTTTCAAAATTATTGAAAAAGACAAAAAAAAAATCAAATATACCCCAAAAAGAGGAAGGGAAAAGTATTTTCTTTGTATTGGCAACAAAATAAGTCACCCTTGGATAAAGCACATCTTTTTGTTTGTTCGTCAAACCCTAGGATTTAATATGACCTTAGGAATTTGTTCCCACTACATTGAGTTGTGTCCTCCTCCATTTGGTTATACTTCCAAACATATGGAGAGTTTGTGTTACCTCCTGCCTCGTAAACTTATGTTAATTCCATGCTTCCTGAGTCTTATGTTTTGTCATGCTATTATCCAAGGGAATTTTTTCTAAGCCTAAGTCATCCCCTCTGCAGTTTGTCTCTTTACCTCATGCCCGACCATCCTCAAAGTCCAATCAAGTCTTTGTTCGAAATCAATGAAGCCTTTAGTTTGATCATCAACATTCTCTAGTCCATGACCGACGAGTCGTCGAAGACCTCTGGGTAGTGAATTCGTACACTCATATTACACTCCTACCTGAGTTTTGAAGATTTTGAAGTTTTTTCTCGAGCTTTGAAGACCTTATCCCCAGCCATCAGGCCTTATCAGCTTCTAGAAGATGGATACTCTACATGTATATCTTTTTGATTTCGAGATGTAGCTTCGTTGTGCATTGCTCACGGCTACACTTTATATAGTTATATGACATGGATCTATAGTGTATTTGATTGGTAACCATGATTTTATTTCATCTCGAGCATGGGTATGCCCGCCTTGGTGAGACAATTATTATTTTGCAGAAGGCACCTCCCAATTTCTGGTCCCTGGGCTCACTTGTTTGGAACGTTGGTGAAGATTGCTAATGTATTTCGTCCATCAGATGCTCTTCTGACCTCACACATTAGGGTTCATTTGTTATAACCATAATTTGCACCAGATATGCTTACCTGGCATCAAGCCATCTCAGATTCCTTCTTTGCCAAAACATTATTGAACAACTCTTCTTAAAAACCCTTTTTATAAAGGCCCACATGCCCTGCTCCATTACTGCACACGTGTACATGCTAGCTGACCCAAGACAGCCCGCGTGTACCTACAAAATCACGAAAAAAGGAAAGATTCTAAAAAAACACACAACTTTGGGTAAGTTAACTAAACCTTTCGACCATGCATGGCCAGTCATTCGACCAAATACCTAGCCCCTTCTAACCTATAAAAGAAGGGGTAGGGGTCCCATTTGCAAAGGAGGAAAATCATAGCAAAGAAACTATACTTGATTGAGCATTCCCTTTGTCCCAACCTTTAGCCATCCTTGTGCAAAGAGAAGTATAGAGAAAAGCAGTTGGAAGACAGTGGAAGAAGAGCCCAGGACTAGGATCAAGGAGCAGTAGCTGACTTTATCATTGTAAGGTATCATGGTGAAGTTAATAAAAGAATTGATTTTCCCATCCCRCCATATGAGATTGTCATTATTTGAATACTAATTGTATGATTGATTAAATMTCTAACCCATTAGTTCATAGAACAAATGCATGTGGAGTTCTTTKCTTGTCTTTTTTGAATGCAGGTYAGCATTGGGAGGAGATTTGTAGTMAAAAAACGACCAAGTGCAAAAAGGGATTGACATCAAATGCGRAAAATAAGGTACGTCGACTTATTCTCTAGAGCCTTGTATTTACATATGAGTGGTGGGGGTTTAGGCATGGGATGATGGTAAGAAGTAAGAATATTTAGGTCATTTCTGCATGCATKATAAAAACCCTTAGTGCTAGTCCATAGRAGGGATTTCCCACCCACAACACACTCTCCCTTCTCCTTCTACTGCTACTGGAGTATCATCCCCCATGARAATAGGGGGTCTTGAGCATGGACTCAAAGACGAGAAAACTTCCTCTTTAGCTGACATATGAGGGGATGCTCCAGAATCTATAATCMATGAATCAGATGAGGAATTAATTGCAATCAAAGCATGATGATTACCTTTCGTAGGAGCATGATCTTCTTTCTTTTGCTTCTTCACTCCCTCTGGAATGAAGTTTCCAAGGTTKTTMTACTAAARTKCATGTTCCATAAGATCAATTTGTTTCTTCATGCATGTGGGTTCTTCATGATTTAGTTTATTGCAGTAAGTGCAYTGATTTCCCTTCTTCTTCTTCTTGGAATCTGAAGAGTCTTTGGAACTTCAAGAATCGTTAAATGGTTTGGAATATCCCTCCTTCTTATTGCATTTGGATGATMTTTTTCCATCATGCATGGTGAGTGCATGTGATTTGGAATYCTTGATGAKCCCCATATGTAGGATTTTTTCTACTCTTGTGTGAGAGACTTAATGAACTGATCCATTGTAGGAATTTTCCAATTTGTTGCAAAAAGACATCTACTAGAATGGAAATTGGAGACATATACAACATATTCGAGTCTTATCTTGGCTAAGATTGTTAGAATAAGTTGTTTCTCTTGTGTATACTTTTCAATACCACATTCACCCAAGCTCAATAGAAAAGACTTGAATTTATTAAAGAAATACAATATATTATCAAAATTTTTAGAGTCTAAGGTATTCAACTCTACCTCAAGCATATGACCTCGCATCTCATCCTGTTTTTCAAAGAGTCCTTCCAAGGTGATACAGATATCATTTGGATTCTTTCTGCGGAAACATGAAACCATAGATCAATGGATATTAACTCAATAAGTAGTCCAATGGCCTCCTCCTTATGGTTCGCCCATCTAGTCTTCTCAAGCACTGATGTAGGTTCTATTTCTGTCACCATCGTCAAATTATACAATCCTTTTATTTTGAGTTGGAATGTAGCCTTTGAATTCCATTCAAAATAGTTGTATGGTGTGAGTATTATCACCAGAATTGATTGAAGAAATTGCATCATCTCCATCCCTACTATTTATCCTGAAAACATATTGAAAACCCAGATCATGGATTCTAAGATATAATTGACAGTATTATGGAAGCTATAGATATGATAACATAGATATATCTCCTAAAATATGACGAGGGTTCTAGAGACTTTTGGTGAGCATGAGCATCCCTATTCTATACGTCTCTGGTCCAAATTTCAGCCCGACCCAAATCACAGATTTTGAGATATGGGTATTTTACAACAGAAACACAATTTTCTGGAGGGTTGTTGAATTGTCACATCCTAGAGAAGGATAAAGTGCGACGATGTTGAATCGTTGCACCCTAGTGAAGGACACAGTGTGATGACATCGCACCTTGGATGTGTATAGGTTGTGATTATGTGAGTGCGACCATCAAACCCTTTGATAGGGATAGGCTACGACGATTCCAATCATCGTACCTGTCTATAGGGATAGGCCACGACGATTGCAGAAACTAGGTTTACTCAAATCCTCTTTCTCTCTTCTTTGGCTTGTCTGGGTTGCTCCAAGAATCTTGGCTCTCATACCATGTTAGTGTTTCATGGAAACCTGCACAAGAGACCTAGATAAATCATACACAAACAAAGCTTATCAAGAAAAGGAAGAGAGATACACAATGAAGAGTTAGAATCAATGCCTATTATGATATAATAAATGAGTGAGTGATATTTACTCATATAGGTAATGAAATCCTATAATTAGAAATTCATGAATAATAGTGATGGTCTAATATTAGAAAGTCTAAAATAGAACTAGTTAGTTAACTCGCATTGAACTAGTGTTACTCCCACTGAACTAGTGTGTCGAAAATAGAAATTTATCCAACAGGACTATCCATATATGAGAGTTTTGTATGTATTTGAAGTGTCTTTAATACTCATTTCTTCCAATCAACTTTGGGCTTCATGACCACACCTTTGAGGATCCTTAACCATATTCTCATGGTTTCTTATAGATGTTAGAATATAGAAGAATGTGTGCTCATTTTACCATTGACGATACCCTCGTCACCCAACCATAGGCCGAAGCCACCCTTTGAGCACCTTAACCTTGAATGAGAATTAATCCGAAAGAAAACCCTAGGCTAGATAGCCAAACAAGGTGTAGTGCATCTTCCTCCAAGGATAGTGCACCAACAATAGCTGATCAGATAGTCCAAACCCTAGCTAAGAGATAGTCCAATCTCATACCCAAACTATTAGCTGCACCTGCAGCTCTCCTCCACACATGCACAACAATCTGGGAACTACAGTGTGCACCAAACTGGCAACTACAATTCTGAGATGTTGTCAAATGAGAACTGGCACCCTGTATTTATACTGGTTCTGCCAGATTTGTTGGGGCTGACTTCTCCTTCTGGGTATGTGTTTGTTCAGTATATTATTATTATTTCTAGCTGACTTCTTCTCTTGGAGGCTAATAACCTAATATAAATTATCTTCTTGAGCCGACAAGACTTCTAGGGTTATTATCCAACTCATTAG
>JZKD02S2360039.1:19112-30724 GCA_000966675.3 Picea glauca
TTTAGGCGCTTGCATCCACCTATGTACTCTGATGATTATGATATTATATATGGATTTTTATGTCTTTTTGTGTCTTATGGATCATATTTTCCTTTAAAAATGTATTTACATGTTTGTGTGTATGTTTCTTTATTCGTGTGTGAGATGCCAGTCTAAAATTTGATTAGCTAGAGTATCTGCAACTTGGTTTAATCTCCTAGGAACATGAAAATATGTAATATAATCAAAGCTTAGTTCTAAGAGACGTACCCTAAGGAATCGTCGGTGTAAAGTTGGATCATGAACACGGTAGAATCTATTTAACTAAGACACAACCAACTAAGCGTTTAAATAGACCCAGAGATGAGAGATACCAAATGACAGGGTGTCACGAAGAAACTTAATAACTGCACTGTACTCAACGATGTTGTTTGTGGTGTCACCTAAACATATACCTCCTGAAGATAATAACTAGCCCCGAGGTGTAAAAATTACCCAAGCTGCGGAGGCAAGCCTCTGAGTGTGTCGGCTAACACCGTCTGCGTACCTAATGAACACTTCTGATCCACTTGACATCTGCCATAGTGAAAAAAGATAACATAAAAAATGACACATCCATAATACTAAAAGAAACCAGAAAGTAATAGTACAAAGTCTATACATATGCTACAAAAATTTACCTAAGGTGACCTACCTATGAGTAATACTTCTTGAGGTAGAGCCCATTTCTAAACTCTGCCAAAGCATTTCCCTCAAAGTCAACCAGACGACAAGCACCCTTTTTTTGGATGTATTTTATGATGAAAGGTCCAAACCACATGGGTTTGAATTTACCTACCCCTAGGGGGTCCTTATCTTGGTCATAGACCAAGACAAGGTCGCCTTCAGAGAAAATCCTCGGACGAACGGACCGATCATACTGACACTTGACTTTTTGTTTGTGAGACTCATTGGCCAAGGCTGCATCACGACACTGCTCATTGATCTGCTCAAGGTATAATAACCATTTTTCAAGTGGAGAAGTGTCTGGCAGTAACTGTACTGCCAATTTTTGGGACGGGATCTGACATTCTATAGGCAAGACTGATTCCAGCCCGTAAATGAGTTGAAAAAGTGAGAAACCAGTTGCAGTCTTAATAGACATTCGGTAAGCCCATAATGCCGAGTATAACATCAAATTCCAATTTGACTTGGCCGAGTTGATCATTCATTGTAGGATGGTCTTAAGAGATTTATTTATAGCTTCCACCTGACCATTTGCTTGGGGGTAGTAGGGTGATGAATGCTCTTTCCACAATACAAGTTTTGATGTTAATTTAGTCATCATTTGGTTCTGAAAGTGACAGCCATGGTCAGTGACAATCTCTCTCGGGACGTTGAACCTTGCAATTATCTGGTTGAACAAAAAGAGAGCTGCAGTCTCTCCATCATATTTAAACGTTGGCATAGCTTCGACCCACTTCATAAAGTAGTCTATGACTACAATGATATAATGGTGCCCCCTTGCTGAAGGAGGGTTGCATGTAGTGTAATCAATTCCCCACTTGGTGAAGGGACCAACTGTGATGACAGGAAACATGGGAGTGGGATGTGCCCTCATAGTTCGAGAGAAGATCTGACACGGGTGGCACTTCTTGACCAATTCGATACAATCTTTGATTAGTGTCGGCCATAAGTAACCGGCTCATAAAATCTTTTGGGTTGTTTCCAACCCAAAAAAATGACTACCACATGCTCCAGTATGGAAATCGTTAAGCACAAGTTCCGCTTCTTCATGAGTGAGGCATCGACGAAGAAAACAATCTACCCCTTGACGATAGAGAGTGTCCTAGAGGATGAGATAATTCTTGGCCTGATGATGTATACGACGATGTTCATCATCAGAAGCAGAGGTGAGGCACTTCAAAGTCTAGAGATAGAATAGAATATCTCCATACCAGGGGTTTGAAGATGCTATCAAAAACATATCTCCTTGAATAGGCGATTCTTTGGGCAAAACATCACCTGACTAGACCGAAAGTTTCGAAATAAGTTCTACGAAGACCAATGACTTATTGGATTTCGCCGAAATGAAATCTAATTCAAATTCCTGGAGGACGACTATCCATCTACTGATCTTTCCACCTATTACCCATCATGTCAACACATATTGAAATAGATTCACAACGACAATGATGATGGTCTTGTGAAACATAACATAATGACGAAACCGTTGAATAGCATGGACTGCTACCAACGCAAGTTTTTCAATATGATAATAATTGAGTTCCGGTCCGACGAGGCCTCGGCTCAGGTAATAGATTACATATTCTGAGAGAAAATAATCTTCCTGAACTAAGACCATGCCAATGGTTGACTCTGCTACATCCAAGTATAATAAGAAATCTTTTTTATAGTTGGGTGGCTAAGGTAGAGGGGCAGTTGTGAGGGCATGTTTCAACGCTTCGAAGTAGCGTTGAGTGGCATCGTCCTAATGAAAAGGAACTTCTTTCTTCAATAAGTGCATAAAGCCCTCTGTGATCTCGGCGTAGTTGGCGATGAAATGCCTCAAAAAGTTCACCTTTCCCAGTAGACTCTGAAGTTGAAGGACTGTGCATGGGGGAGGAAACTGAACTATTTCCTCAACCTTCAAAGGATCGACCATGATCCTGGTTGTTGACACTATGAAACCTAACAAACGTCCAGAAGTTACGCAAAAGATGCATTTGTTTGGATTCAAGCGAATATGGAAGTGGAGACATCGCTCAAAGATAAGTAAGAGGTGTGTGGAATGATCTGTTCTCTTGCAAGATCGAGATGCTAAATAATCTAAATAGGCCTCGACTATATGCTTGATATCATGGAAAGCAAAATACATGGCCCGCTTGAAGGTAGCTCCAGCATTTTTGATACCAAAAGGTATCTTACGATAGGAAAATGTACCCCATGGACAAATGAATGCAGTTTTGTGTTGGTCTTTGGGCTTGATTTGTATCTGATTATATCCCGAAAAACCATCCATGAAAGAAAAGGCCTCACAACCTACACATTCATGAATTATCTGGTTAATGAATGGTGTAGGAAAATTATCTTTTGGACAGGCCTTGTTCAAATCACGGAAGTCCGTACATACGCGAATCGTACCCTGTTTCTTGTTGATCGGCATAGGATTTGACACCCATTGGGTCAAATGGATAGGATAGATAAAACTGGCTTTAAGCAGTTTCTCAACTTCAACCTTAATGGTTGTTTCTTTCCTGGGATTAACTGGATGAAGCTTCTACCGGACTGGCCTGGCATATGGATAAGTTGTGATTTCATGTTCGACTATTTTTGGATCAATGCCTGGAATTTCCTCATAAGACCAAGAAAAAACATCGCATAATTCTTTAAATAAGTCTGTGTAGATTTGAATCTCTTCGGGGGAACAATTAGCTCCAATTAAAACATTATCCACGATGCCAGCGGTTCTGGAGATATTAATCAATATAGTTTCAGTGATAGTTTCCATATTACCCTTGGCATAAACCTCATGTATAGCCAAGGGATTGATAGGACAAGCCTATCTCCAGTCATAGTCAAGGTGAATTCCCCTTCTTGAATTCTTCTTAACTCCAAGAGGAAGTATGATCTATGATGGAGATCGTCCCAGGGTTTGTCCAGACTAGTCATTGCTTCAATGATTGCTTCGTCTGAGGGCAAGACTAAGTCTAACAAATTGGTACCAACGAGGGAACCTTGAGCCCAAATAGGCCCTGGGACTAGATATAACTCTTGTGCAGGAGTTGGATCTATGTCGGTTGAAGCTTGCTGGACTAAAAGTATGTTACCTCTATCGCAGACAAGGGCATGGACATACCATTGTGCCCTATCCCATCCATCGTGGTCGATGGCGAAGGAAGAATCCACGGATCATTAAAGTAAGTCGTGCAAAATGAAAAAACTTGGAAAATATCAACGTTATGGTGGTATGATATGAACTTGACATCGCCTTGAGGGAGCGGGTAATCGAAGGTACCCATCAAAGATGGCCACAAACAAATCCCTACGTTGACAATGCCTGGTTGGGGATTATCAATCATCGGGATGGTGGATGCGCCCAATGAAGGGTTAGGTCTGGAGAAGGACAATTGATCAATGGTCACAATCTGGCCCTCGTGTGGAAACAACAAGACCCAAAAAACTGTAGCAACCACTGCTTCCATGGAATAAGTCCAACTCCTACCTAACAAGATATTGTAGTCGAGGGATGTGTCGACTACTTCTACCTCGACACACAGAGTCTTCCCTCCTAAATGCACGGGGAAAGAGGGGATGATGCCATGTGGTCGGAACGAATGACCATTGAAAGTGGTAAGAAGGGTAGGTGACAGAGACAAAACGGGTTGGCCTATGGCCTTCCAACACGCCAATGACATGAAGCATGTCGAGGCGCCCTCATCAACAACTGTGCAGAAAATGTTCTGCATAAATGTTTTCGTGGGGTAATCCACTACTATTTGAAATGCTACGTGGTAAGGGAGACAAGGTTTTAATTCAGTTGTATCTAACATGATTGTATCTGGATTACAGGTCTCGGTGGATCCTAAATCTGCTAACAAAGATTTCCTCTCGGAAGGGAAGCTTTGGAGGATCTCTAAAGCAGACATCATACAAGGGGTTTGAGATAAATCCTCCATCATAAAATAGTTCTGGGCGGCCCTTGCATTTGGGTTGTGAGAAGCTTTCTTCAACGCGCCTTTTGGGATGCATGTCATTTTTTCTCCCATAGTCTTCTCGATCTGGAGAGGAAGAGATGGGATTTTATCTTCTTTTCCTTTCTCATAGGTGCTTGGCTTACTATAGACATGTTCTCTAGTCGATATAAAAGCATCACCTTTAATCATATACACATTTGTGAATGCATGGTTGTTCGAAGACAGAGAGGGTCCTTGACTGCCCCCTTCCATGCTTGTAGAGGCTTGGGTTAGGTTTTTTCCATGTTGGAACAGATTCGTTAACACATCAGGTTGTTGCTGTGTCATAAAATTTTGGGCCTCTACAAGCCGAGGAAACTGGTGGGTCGGGTGGTCTTTCTCACACAGGTTACTGGGTACCTCACCTTTTGTTTCTCAGTGTTGCCTGCGCCAGCATTATTAGTGGGTTTCTTCTCCCCCTTACCCTTATTTCGTTGTTTTTTCTTTCCATCAGGCTGCTGGGTGGCCTTTGGATTTTTTGATTGCACTATGTGCACATCCGACGTTTGGGTAGGGGGAGTAGCCAAAAAAATAGTTTTGTTATTCGTTGTGTATTGTATAGATAATTGCTACATTTGTTTTGTCAGTTGTTTAGCGGGATTGGTTTGTGCTGAACCTACAATACCATCAGCATGTGGTCCAACTCTCTGTTTGGTTTTATCAAGTATGGATCATGGTGCATCGGGCAAAACCTCATACAATAAACTAGACTGAGAATAAATTAGCTCAAGCTGTTGAGCTCTCATGATGGCATCTTCTTAGGAAAACACTCATGATGTTGTGACGTCTTTGGATAGTTGTGGGACCAAAGACTTAAGGAACCACTCAAGAAGGAATGCTGGTGGGACTAGTACCTTAATTAAACTCTTCTGGTGTTTCCATTCTCGGATGTGGTCAAAGATATGGTCCGCTTTTTTCTGTTCAGAATTGGACAACAATTTTATGCTAGCATCGTATCTCACAGGTAATTGGAAATGGTTTTGGAATGACATTGCCAATTCACTGAAGGAAAAATATCTCGAGCGGTCGAGCTCGATGTACCATGTCGCGTCACTCCCGATGAGAGTGCATTGAAGCAATCACAATTGTACGAAGTCGTCTCTCAATGAATTAGACGAGCACCAAAGATGGAAGGTGGTCACATGATCCCCTGGATCTTCGTTAGGCTTGGCCTCGAACTTTGGTATGTCCGAAGTTAATTTAGTCATCATAGGAGGCCAACGTGGATCGTGACAGATGGGGTCATTCAACAATCTTGTCAAGTCTGGAAAATGTAAAGTTGCCAAGAAAGGTTGTTTTGGTTGTTGATGATAACCATCGAAAAATGGGCCTGGAGTTTGACTGGCACTAGGTTGCCAGGAAAAGTTGGGTTGCTAGTCGAGGTTCTGGTAAAAACCATGGCCATGACCAGCGTATGGATTCTACATCTGAGGAGAGATCATCGACTGATTCCCAAAATAGGACGTAGATGGTTGGGCATGCATTACATTCGAAGGACTTTGGGAAGGGTTGCCCCATGCTGATCCCATGGGCATAGGCATAGCACCTTTTCCAAGGTTCCATTGGTTGTGAAACAAATTTCCCCAAATTGGCATTCCTGATAAGGGAACTAATCCTTGCCAAGAATTCCAAGGTCCTGATGTGGAAAATGTTCTTGGGTTTCCCCCCCATGTAGGAATAGCACCCTGCATAGGATTAGGTTGTCCATAACCGGGGTTTCCCCCAATTGGGAAAGCATCTGACGATAAAGTGTTGTTACCAAATGCACCGAACAAAGAAAATGGTGTCGACCCTACCGACATATTATGAGAATGTGGTCCTTGACTCCCTACTCCAATTGAACTATGGTGTGTGTTTGGCTCGATGGATTGTTGGTGGGTATCACCGAGTGAAGGGGACGAAGGAGGTATATGACCTCCCCCATAAGGGAAAGTGTTAAAAGGAGTTGAAGTGCCCCCGATGGGTCTTTGCAATGGAGTGTTAGAGCTCCCTGCCCTGAGACCTAAAGTCTGCAAAGTGGAGTAGGATAGTACATGACTTGTACCTGATCTAGGCATCCAGTATAAGAATGGAGGGCCTGTCGCACTCTATGTGAAAGGAGTAGTGGACGTCACCAAAGACAGGATCAGACCACTACTCGAGGTAGAGGCAGTCGAGACCATGGTGGCTCGGACTAGTGACGGTGAGGTAGGAGGTGGAACACCCCCTGTGACGACAACCGTGGTGGGAATATTAGGATTCCCAGGAAAAGAGACAGTATTTGCCTCCATTATCGTCCTCTTTAAAGGTGTAGATAGGTCCTTTAATATAGGTTGGTCAGGTGTGATTTCAGGTGACCCGGTCACTTCGAAAGACCCTTTTTGGTCTAGCTTTCGCCTTAGCGATGGCGGGGGTGGATCTAGTGTAACCGGTGGCAGGCCAAGAAGCCTTCGTGACCAACAGATCTTGTGATCCTCCACTGTGTGAGAAGATCAAAGACACACTAGGGCTTTCTATTCGTTCAAAAACAACACACACTAGGAAAGTCCCTATAAGATCAAACAAGCAAACACTAAACTAGTTGGAAGAACAATTACAACAAACAACACTAGAGAAACTTATCGGTGCAAGTGCACCTCGAACATGGAATCACCCTCTGGGTATACTTTGCAAAGCGTGGCCCGATGTTTTTCCTAGGTACCACAGTATACCCCTGCAGTTGCCCGTGTATGTCCCTAAAAAATATAGGCAACTAGGTTGCCAACGCGTGAACAGTCACCAAGCGGGTACAGTCGGCAGTTGGGTAGACCACAATGAGCAAGGTATCAAGCTGAAACCTGTCAAGGGTATCGAAAGCAAGTGGTCTGGAAGACAACTGAGGACCTCGAACGGATTCGAGACCCACGAAGCTCCATGGAAAATGCAATCGACGGAATCCCAAGACAATCCCTCTATATGTGTTCTCCACTACGATTGGTCCAGCTTTGGAGGGGTTATCTCTGCTAACTTTCCTCATGTGACCTCATGTTTAGCCCCTGTGTTAGAGTGGGGTCTCAGATAACTTTCACGATACTAGACTTTTAACACTCCCTAGCTCAGACTCCAATGTTTGATTTAATGGCCTTGAAGAGTTTCCTTTCCAACCTAATTCAAGGCCCTAACCCTAAACTAGTTGGTTGACCCTACAAACATAAGAAGTCTAATTAATTTTAGATTTAGTGTTAATTTTTATGGCTTGTCTTAAGTCAATGGTTATGAAAGTGAAAACTAGTGATGTTTGAAAGACGAAAGAAAAATAAACAGAAAGTTGGAAACAAAATAACTTCTTTTTGATTCAAATCTTAATCAACTTTTCAAACTAAAATTTTCTAAGATATTTGAACAACAAACTCAAAGAAGGATTTAACTTGACTACGAGCTACTTATCATCTAAGTAAATCGTCAATAACTTATGAAAGAAAAGACTTTTCCTGTTTACTAATGCAAACCAACACTATTTAACCAAACCAAGAAATATTTTTTATTTTATTTGAATGCTCACAAAGAAAAAAGGAAAAATATCAACAAACAAAGACCAAGAAAACTTCTGGCCTAAGCGTAGATCGCAAAGAGTCAAAAAATAACACACAAGCAAATTAAAACTGGACTCTCACACTTGTCTAAAAACCCTATAAAAAGAAAATTTTGAGGAAAACTTCTTAATGAAAAAAAAATCTATTGCTATGATCAAACCTAAGTTACTGACCGCTATGATAGAGACCCAAAAACCTGAGAGGTATAACTCTTGACAAAGGAAAGGATGGCTGCCTCACCTTAAACAAAAATTTTCTCCACAGGCACGCTACTGACAGTTCAATAGCAAGCGTGTGCAAACAAGCTGTGTAAAGTCAGGGTGCGTGTACACGCATGCAGACCTTATACAAGCTGCGTGTACTTTTGAAACTCTAAAAAATGAAAGGACAAGCAATCAAGCCTAGGCAGAGACTACTGGTACTAAGAACCAAAATCTCTTGAAGACTCGGACACCTACTTTGATAGAAAAAAGAAAACAATTCAAGGAAAACTTCATAGAACAAACCAATCTGAGGTGAAACCTAAGCTATAGACTGCAAACAACAAAGACTAGAATGAGTTCCAGAAAACCCCTGAGAAGGATTATTTCTAATAGGAGAGAGGATTAATGCATCTCTAGAAGAAATTTTCTAGGATCATACATGCGACTGACACTTCCTCAGCAAGCGTGTACACGCGGGCTGTGGGAAGGTAGAGCATGGGTACACGTGTGCAGACCTTATACAGGTCGCGTGTACCTATGTGGGTCTCGAAAAAAATGCGGTCAAGCAAAGAAACAAAGATAATTGGTATGGAAGACCATAATCTCTATTAGCTCAGACTTTTGCAGAAACTTTAAAAATAAGGAATGAAACCAGTTCTTAAAAATACCCAAGAAAAAATATTCCCAGAAACCCTAGAGTTCCTCAGTATGGTCACCAATTCTGTTGTGGGTGGAAAATCCCTCCTATGGACTAGCACTAAGGGTTTTTATCATGCATGCATAAATGACCTAAATATTCTTACTTCTTACCATAATCCCATGCCTAAACCCCCACCACTCATATGTAAATACAAGGCTCAAGAGATTAAGTCGACGTACCTTATTTTTCATGTTTGATGTTGATCCCTTTTCACACTTGTTCATTCTTTGACTGCATCTGTCCTCCCAATGCCGACCTACATTAAAAAAAGACAAGAAAATAACTCCACATGCATTTGATCTATGAACTAATGGGTTAGATATTTAATCAATCATACAATTAGTATTCAAATAATGACAATCTCATATGGCGGGACGGGAAAATCAATTCTTTTATTAACTTCACCATGATACCTTACAATGATAAAGTTGGCTACTACTCCTCGATCCTGGTCCTAGGTTCTTCTTCCACTATCTTCCAAATGCTTTGCTGTATACTTCTCTTTTCACAAGGATCGCTAAAGGTTGGGACAAAGGGAATGCTCAATCGGGTATAGTTTCTTTACTATGATTTTCCTCCTTTTCAAATGGGATCCCTACCCCTTCTTTTATAGGTTAGAAGGATCTAGGTATTTGGTCGAATGAACGGCCATGCATCACCAAAATGTTTAGTTAACCTACCCAAATCTGTGTGTTCCATCATAAACTTTCCTTTTTTCGTGATTTTGTAGGTGTGTGCGGGCTATCTTGGGTCAACTAGCATGTACACGCGTGCAGTAATGGAGCAGAGCACGTGGGCCTTTATAAAAAGGGTTTTTAAGAAGAGTTGTTCAGTAGTGTTTTGGAAAAGAAGGAATCTGAGATGGCCTGATGCCAGGTAAGCATGTTTGGTGCAAATTAGGGTTATAACAAAGTGGAAATCTGCAATGGTGGTTTTGAGAATGTTCTACATGTTCCAAAGCTTTCTATGAATCTGCTCTCAGTTTATCAGATAATTTAGAAAGGTAAAAGGGTTGAGTTTACATAAGATTAAGTTTCAGTAATTGATATGCATGAAAATTCCATCATTGCAATTGGTGAGGTGGATCACAAGTCAAGGTTGTATAAATTCACTAAGTTTTCTGACGATGAATCCTCTATTCTACTTACACATAAGGAGAGTAATTTTCATGCACCTCTAGTGCAACATGCATATACTCTTGTGCTTCCATCAGTTTCAAACATCAAAGATGATTCCATACACTCAGATTATGTACATGGAAATAAGAGGGTAGTACATCCAGATAAGAAGATAGTGTCAAGCTTCAGTAGATGCCCAAGAAGGCACAAACCACACTTCAGCCAACAGGAAACCTTGCAAGGAATCCATTGGATTCGAGGAGGACTCAATCTTAGCATGAGGATTCTTCTCATGTAATTTTAGCTTCAGAACCTGTGATGACCATGCATTTCTATATGGTTCAATATATTGATCCGTAGACCTACAATAAGATTGTGGGAAATCCATTATGGAAAGAAGCCATGCAGGATGAGCATGACTCTCTCCTAGAGAATCAAACTTGGCATCTGGTTCCACTTCCACCAGAAATGAATATTTTCCGGTGCAGATGGGTCCACAGGATCAAGAGGTACAAGGCCCGACAGGTTTCCAAAGGACTTCATCAGATCCATAAATATTTCTACATATTCATGAAGACTTTCAGTGAGCAGAAGTTTCAGACTTTACGATATCGTCTTGCAGTGAAGAATACAGTTGTCTAGAAGCTACCATTTTCTTCTTTTGATGCATTACCTTTTGAGGGGGGGTTTTGTTCCCATGTGGTTTTCCCTCTTTCCTCACTTTTATTTGGTGTTCATTATTTGCATTGTACATGAGTACCTAATATGGCCTAGTATCCAGGACTCATTTTTTACTCCATAGTGATGTTCAGGGCGGGTGTTGGAGAAATTTCTATTTTTGGCACACTAGTTCAGTGGGAGTTAACTGACTAGTTCTATTTTAGAATTTCTAATATTTGACCATCACTATTATGCATGCATTCCTAATTATAGGATGTTATTTACTATATGAGTGCAGATCACTCAATCATTGATTAGATCATAATATACATTGATTCTCTTCCTTTTCTTGATAAGCTTTGTTTGTGTATGCTTTAGCTAGGTCTCCAGTGCAGGTTTCCATGAAACACTAACAAGTCCTTGTCATGCCATTTCCAATGGTAGGTGGTACACCACATGGTTCCTAATGGTTGAGAAGTTATACCCTCTTACAAATGAAGCCCCAAAGTATGGTTAAAAATCCCATAAACGGTTACAACAAGAAGTAACAAGTCGGCCCCAAAATTAATTAAAGGAGAGAACTTGTTGCAAATAAGAAGTTACAAGTCAGGTTAGATCAGAGTCAAGTAAAGGAGGTACCTCAAAAAGTATAAATAACCATTAAAGAGCCTGGGGCCATTCCGACA